>RJWJ010015152.1:0-37801 GCA_004363605.1 Indri indri | reverse complement strand
AGCATCGACCATTAGGAAGCACAAATTAAAACCACAATAAGATATCTCTATACAATTATTAAATCAAAATAATGATAAGACAAAAATACTGGTGAGGATGTGGAAAAACTTTTATGAATTTCATGGCCAAAGTATAAAATGGTATAGCTACTCTGGCAAATGGTTGGGCAGTTGTTTGTTTGTTTGTTTGTTTGTTTTAAATAACACTAGACATGCAATTACCACATGACCCAGCAATTGTACTCGGGCATTTATCCCAGAAAACCTGTAGACAAATGCTTACAGCAGCTTTGTTCATAATAGCCCAAAACTGCAAACAATTCAGATGTTCTTCATTGGGTGAATGGTTAAACAAACAGTGGGACATCCATTCTCTAAAATATCACTTAGCAATAAAAGGAAGAAATTATTGATACATGCAACAACTTACACGAATCTCAAGGAAATTATGCTGAGTGGAAAAACCTGATAGAATTATAATACTATATGATTCAATTTATATAAGATTTTAATAGGGAATAGAATAGATTCCTGGTTGTCAGGAATTAGGAATGTGAAGGGCAGGGAGACATGAGGGACGTACATGTGGCTATAAAAAAGCAAATGGGGAATCTTTTTGGTAACAAACCATTCTGTGTCTTGAATGTGGTGTTGGATACGCCAACTTACACGTGGTAACACGGAACAGAACTAAATGCACACAGACACGCAGGTACAAATACAACTGGGGAGATGTGGATCCGAATCAGATCCATGGATTGCATCAATGTCGGTATCCTCGTGTTATTGTACAACAGTATTATAAGATCTTACCATTGGGAGAAACCGAGTAAAGGGTAGAATCTCTCTGTATTATCTATTACAACTGCATGTGAATCTATGCTAATCTCAAAGTAAAAATCTAATTAAGAACATTCTGAAAAGGAAGAGAAATCAGAAGGTAACCTTAGCAAATATTAGAATATACTATAAAATATTAATCAAAACAGTAGGATATGGTGTTGATGCAAAGAAACAGAAATGAGCAGCATTGAAAAGAAAAAAATCAATCAACATAATTATCATATGAAGAAGAAAAATAAAAATTACATAATTAGCTAGATAGATGCTAAATAGCCTTTGACGAAATACAATACTTAATCTTGACAAAAATATTAGCAAACTAGAAATTTAAGGGAATTTTCTTAATCTGAAAAAAGAACACCAACCAAAATTATGGAGTAAATATAATGTTAAAGAATGAATTATTAGAAGATATCTTGTAATAACAAGAAGATAAGGATGCCCACTATCACATATCTATTTAATTTGAACTACAGATTCTAACTAGTGCAATGAGACGAGAGAAAAAATAAAAGGAATAACAATTAGACAGGAAAATATAAAAGTCTTATTATTCATAGATGACATGATTATGTATATAGAAAAATCAAAAAGAATCTACAGGTAAACTAGTAGAATAAATCAGCAAATATAGCTGATTCACTAGAAATACATTCAATATATAAAATGAATTATATTCCTATATACACATAATAAGTAGAAAAATCAATTTGAAATGTACTCTATATAATATAATCATAAATATCAATATCTAGGAATAAATCAAAAGTTATTCAAATCTTCACAGTAAAAGCTACCAAACTTTCCTGAGAGAGATTGAAGAAGCCATAAGTCAATGAGGGGTATACTATATTCAAGAATTAGACTACTCAATATTGGTAAGATGTTAATGCTCTCTAAATTGATCTAGAATCAGTGTGATCTCAGTCAGAATCCAAGTTTTTTGTGAAAAATGAAAATATAATATTAAAATCCAGAAGGAAATGCAAAGAGCCAAGAAGTCAGTCTTGAAAAATAAGCACAAAACTTGCCCATCTTTTCCTCTGCCTCCTGCCTGACCCTGGGACGTCCCCTGTGGCCCTGTGTGGTGTGGTGTGCCCCTCCTCGTGGGATAGTCACAAACTATCTTCTCAATGGCATAGTCTTCTGATTCGTTGGCTACTCCATACCCGAATAATAATAAAACCACCATATTTAAAACACAACAAGAATAAGTGATCTAAAACTACATAAAACAAGAATAATGGATCTTAGAAACATAATGTTGAGCAAAAGAAGTAAGTTACAAGAGTACGGAGTATTTGATATCATTGATACAAAGTTAAAAACAGGAAAAATTAATCAAGGGCATTAGACATCAAAACTGGTTCCACTCGGTGAGTGTGGTGATCAAAAGGCGGCACAGGAGAGACCTCTGGGGGTGCTGGTGATGTTTCTTAATGTAGGTGTTGACTGCATGGGTGTGTTTACTTTTGAAAACCCACTATGATTCACTTAAGATTGAGGCATTTTTTTCTGTGTAAGTGTTACACTTCACTTTACATTAGGAAAACCACTAAGTATTCAGTCCCACCTATATTCAGAATAAAATAAAGAGCATTCCAAAACCAGAAAGAATAAAACTAAATTCACTAACACCCCATACTAGAAGATTTTTAAAAATAACAATAAAACAAATACTAGGCAGCAGGCAGACAGGAAAAAAAACATAAATCAATTAATTAGAGTAACATAAAATACAAAAACGATTAAACAAATTATACCTATTTGAGAAAATCAATTGAAAAAACTTCTCTTGAGTCTAATAAAGAAATAAAAGGAGACAACACAAATACATAATAATAGAATGAAAAGGGAAATATTTCAACAGCTAGATATTTTAAAAATCATTTGCAAATACTGTGTAGACCTGTTAGTAATGACTTCAAAAATGCCAGTGAAAGGCGAGATTTTCGGTGAAGTAGATTACTAAAAATGACGCAGTGAAATGCAGAAACCAAGAAAGAAAGTTTCCAAGATATCAAAGTAATAGCTCCAAGACCAGCAACTGGCCCAGATAATTCTGCAGTCAAATTCTTTTCAACTTTCAAGAGTTCTGTCCATACAAGTGCAAAAGAATGAGCATTTCCTTATCTGGGTTATGAAAAGAGCACAAGCCTCACTTGAGCTGAACACAAGCATCTGGGAGAAAAATAGTGTCACTGTTATATTGACCTTGGAGGAAAACCTCAACTGCAGCAACCTAAAAAGCCAGTATGCATGACAGAGAAATGGGAAGCCAGGACCAACTCCTAGGAAAGCACCCCTCACTGATGGAAAGGAGATACACAGAAAAGAGTAATGTTTCCTTCCATTTACAGCTATCTTTCTGGGTATGACAGCTGGGATTGTCACAGTCATTCTGAAACTATGAGAAAAATTGAGACTATGCTCTGAGAATAGCCAAGTAGAAGGATGAAAAAGACCTGAGTCTTTGATCTTGGCACTGAATGGCTGAATTGGCCAACCTTGAAGCCACCCTTGCTCCAGGCCTCTTTAATGTGAGACAGTAAGTCTTCCTCATTGTTCAATCCCTTTGTGGTGGATATTGTTACCTGCAGACAAGCACATTCTAACAATGTACAAAAATGAATTAAATTTAAGCTGGGATAAAAAAAAGGGGGGAGAAAAAAGACTAACAATTTTAAACAATCAATGAGGAGATATGCAAATTTTAGTATAGTATATATAATAAAGTGTGACATTTAAGGCAATGAGGTAAGGAAGGTTTACTATACACATAGTAATGGGAACCATTCAGTGAAAAAATGTAAAATCTAGGCCATGTCACAATTCATCCCAAATCCATCCCAGATAAATGGCAGATTTTGTTGGAGAAAAAAAAATCAAACTGTTAAAATAACTAGAAGAAAGTTATGAGTAAATAGTATTCACTTTGTGAATTGGTTATGACTTTCTAAGAAATACAAACAGAAAAATATTGCAAGTGAATAATCTAATTATTTGACCACATAAATTTTTAAATGCCTCTATGTAAAAATATTTTTTAATTCAAAGACAATTTATTGCAACAAAATATTTGACACAAATAACTATCGATTCCTTTCTGAAAGAGAGGTGATATGAATGTACAAGAAAAATTTCACCCCCAATATAAACATGCAAAGGACTTCAGGTAAAATTTACAACATGCAAAATGCAAATGATGAATAATTATATTTTTAAATGTACAATCTTAATAGAAATCCAACTTTAGCACATTGTTTTTTTTTCATACTGCCACCAAATTATCAAGAATGTTGAATATATATCAATCAGTTTCTTCAGCACAGGATGTAACACAGACATAGTACTTCCGGATGTGAAAACTAGTAAGCCTTTCTATAATCAATTTGAAAATATGTATCAAGTATATCGATTGCCTAAAGAATTATTATTTTTGGTCTGGTAATTCTACTTCTTAAAAAATATAATAAGAGAATAAATATAGAGATAATTAAAATTATATGTATTTTAGATGTTCATGATTGCACTATTCTATAATAATACGGTAAAATGCCTGAATACTTATCACATAGGAAGACAAAATAAATGATGGCTGCCTGTAAGTTGAGTAATGTGTTTCCATTAAAAAAAAAAAAATCACAGTTGTAAAGAATAGTTATAGAAATGATAAAATACTCTCGATATAGCATTTAGTGGGAAAGTCAGCATGTAAACCATATCTACCATAAGTAGCAGTTTGATAAGTATGCATATCACTACCTCTATCTCTATGTATGGAGGGCGGAAAAATATAAAGAAAAATGCACCAGAAATGCTAACAGTATTTATTTCTTGGTTTAAAGATTACGGTTGACTTTTACATTCTTCTTTTCATTTATCTCTATTTTCTAAACATTCTACCCTAAATGAGCATGCATTGATGCAATATTACTGAAAATGAAATACTTAATTGCATCTTTTCCTTATCCCTTGACTCAGATGAAGCAGCAGGGTTTGTTTTGGTTCTCTGCTCCGTCAAAAACAGTTCTGCACAAGGGTTCGGAACAGTTGACATTTTACTCGGGACACACGCTGGAAGAATGTTAATCCATGAGGGGACTTAAGTTTTTTTCTCTACTGCGACCCGGCGTGCACGGCCAGAGTCTGTCTGCCAGCAGCTTCATGGAGACACCGCACAATTCTCAGGCGGGGTCCTCCCAGCCCCACCTCCACCCACAGCCGCCCACCACACTTGCCCACTGCCCGGCTGCTGCCACCAGCTGCTGCAGCCACCAGGTAAAGGCAGCGTCTGCTTCATTACCGGAGTTCGCCTTTCAACGTGGCCTCACTTCTTGCAACTTCTGAACCCGGAGAGTGTGGGGCAATTTGTAACACAGCGTAGGGGTCTGGGCGGGAATGTTAATGATGGACTTTCAGCTCGGAGGCCTGGGGTCCAACCGCGCGGCAATCGCAGCGTGATGAGCAATTATTACTCTATGAATCATCAGCAGCCGCAAGGCTCTCCCGGGGACATGACATCAAGGGGCGCATTTGATTCCCATCCAAAGCCAGCTTTTGTGAAGAATCGAAATTGACAGAGAAGATAGAAGAAGCGTCTTAAACAAGTAAAGGAGAATGAGGCTCTTCCATTTCCCAGGGAAACTGCTGGCACGGCCAGTAGTGAAACTTTAAGTCAGCAGGCTCCAGGCCAAGGGGAAGGGACTGCCACACCCTGACGCTGCCTCTGGGGGAGGAGGAGGAGTTGGCGGGTGGGGAGGGTGGAGCAGAAAGTGAGCTGGAGCGGAGGAACTGCACCACCTCAAATTCAGGAAAGATGTTCTGGGTCCTCTGCCAACCCCCTCCCACCCCCACCCCAGGGAATCTGATCAAGTCTCTCCAATCTCTGGGCCCAAATGGAGCTGAGCAGAAAAGCACAGAGATTCAGAGGCCGTGAGGTGAGCCTCAGCGCTTCCCACCCAAGCCCTGCCTGTTGCAACCACCACCTTTGTGCTTCCACAACTGCTTAATATATTTGGGTCCCAGTAAGGTTCTGCTTGAGCAGACCTGGGCCGGAGAAAAGCTGGAACCCCAAGGACTAAATGCTTCCCCAGCCTCTCTTGGTCCTAAATTGATTCTTCTCTCTAGAAAGGGGCAGAAAACAGCTGTGTTCCCGCATACCACATCAGGTCTCCGCCATCCCGGGATGCAAGCCAGAAAGCAAACCCACAGCCTTTCCGGATGTACCCACCCACTCCCGCCCTCCTGCCCAAGGAGGCCCCCTGCCTCCACTGAGCCAGTGAATCAGGCGGATGCCACCCATGAAAATGAGGGTCACACAGCCTGCGGGCAGTTGGCAACTTCCCCAGGGTTTTGCTGCACCAGGGACCCAGAGTTCGTGGGAGGGACTAAGTTCCCCACACCACCAGGATGGAGAAGGACAGGCAGCCTCAGCAGTCAGGTCATGGAAAATGCTTCCTCAGGGCCGTAACTGGTGCTGCCATCCAGGCAAGTCATGCTTGTGGAGAAACAAAAAGACCACCATGTTTTCCTTCTTCCACTGATCGCACCAACGCGGAAACAGCCCTGAACATACAATCGCATCAGAAGTGAAGCTCCACAGATCCCTCTCAGCCCTTGGTCTTTGTGAGGAGTGGACATCTGCTTGCAGGCACAGAAGGGGCGCTCGGCACTGCCCCAGCGCACAGAGCTTAGTGGTCCCAGCTGCACCTGCTCAGGGCTGCACAGGGGGCTCCTAGCTCTGGCCTCAGGCTTTGGCACACGGCGGTGAGGAGCTGCAGTCCAGGGACTGCGAGGCAGATGGCCGTGCGCTAGGCCTGCCTGCCTCTCTGCTCCACGGGGCTGGGGTAGACATGCTCGGAGAAGGCGCACGGCCCCTCGTGCCGAAGCTGCTGCCCCGTGCCACATGGGAGAGCTCTCACTGCCAAGTTCTGCACAGCGACACTACCCTGACTGACCCCTCTGGTCGACAAGTGGGCTCAGATTACCTGCACCCCCATCTGAGGAAACTGCAGACACTCAGGAGAGTTAGGTCTGGGAGCAACACGAAGGCCCCCAGTCAACAACATACATATAATGCACCTTTGCACGCAGTAGATGCTCGGTAGTTCCTGCTTCACCCCCTCTTTTCCCACATCAGACAGCTTCCCACACACCCCACCTTTGGAAACTTTACTACAGGTGGCCTCCAGTAGATCTGTCAGAGCTCATGCCATGAGCTAAGGGCATTTGCATGGACAAGCTCATGGGACCCTCCTTTGGAAATTTCTGTCTGCGCAAAGAGAAACAAAGCCAAGTAGAAATTTGTGCAGCATCTGTTACAATTCTGAGTCCTGAAAAAGCACACCTCCAATAGGAAGAAGCAGGGACAGCCCCCCACACCCTCGAGACAAATGTCAGGCCAACTCCTCTGCGAGCCGTAAGTGATTTTCCAGAACCCCCTGCCCCTGGTGGCAGACCCACGCCAGACGGCTCCAAGTACAGCACAGACAATTAATATTTTGCTTTGAGTTACACAGCAAGCCGGTGACATGGACCTTTGCTTTTGCCATCCAGCACTCCCTCAACTAGAACGCACTTCCTGGATGAGATAATTGAATTAGCATTTGCCCAGCACCCTGCGGTGCAAGACGGTCACCCACTCCTTCCCTCTGATGAAGGGGCTGAGTAATCCACAGTCTCTTGATGCCACTTAATCTAAAACGTCTGGGTGACTCACCCTCCCCGAGATTGCCCTCCAGGGTATTTAGTTTAAGAAAATATCTATTTGCCCCCTAATTTAAATGAGTTCTATTTGTTTAAATCTTAAAGAAACTACTGGGTCTTTGACTGGCTTTGTTTCCCACGTTGTTTTGCAATATTTATTAAATGTATATGATATATATAGTCTTTGCAGGGAACCCCCGGCCCTGCCCAGAGTAAAGCATGCAGGATCGGCCCCGCTGGACCCTCTTGCAGCCGTGCCCTGTGCATGGCCAAGACAGCTGCCATCTCAGGGGTCCTCAGAAGGCTGATCTGCCCTTGTGTGGCTTGGGACCCTACCCTCAAATCTGCCACCCAACCTCAATCATTTCCCCTCTATGTGAATATCCTTTATTTTTGTCACCCTGATTTCCCCGCCCCACCCCTCACAGTTCTCTCTTCCACCAGGAACCACAGCTCGGCCCTGCCTTCAAACACTGCCCTACCCTGTGGCACCATCCTAATCCCCCCTCCTTGCTTCATCTGAAGCCTTCCAGACCTTGCTTTAATGCATCCTGGGCCCGAATAACAAACATTTGCTAAGGTAAATCCCATTCCCTGCTTTCCAGATAACTTCTCTTTGACAGCGATAAGCTGCTAGGCAGACAGATAACAACTGGGATACGCAGTTATTAGGGGAAGATTTTCAAATGACAAAAGGATGCATTTTAAAATAAAGCCCACTTGAAAATCAGTCTCCCTTCCAACTCAATCACGTTCAGGCCTCCTGCTCGGAAGCTCCTTATACTCAGAGATTCCAGCTCCCGCTGGCTTCAGGGTTTTTGAGTAGCGTTGCCTTGGCAACACGGAAGGCCCAGACACCTGAAACAGGAAGTGCAGGACACAGTGCCTCCTCCTCTCTCTGGCACCTGGAGTGGCCAGCAAGGCACCCCGCACAGGGCTCGAGAGTCGGCCGCCTAAGGCTGCCCCCAGGACCAACAGTCCCGGCCACCACGGGGACCCTGGGGTTAGAGCTGAGCAGAAAGGAGGAGGGTGGGAGGTAGCGAAGGAGCCAGCAGGCTGGACCTGATTGTCACTCACCTCAGAGGAACACTGGGATGAAGGTGAGTACGCCAGGACCCTGGCAGATGCGAATGCCGCTTCTGCAGGCAGCGACGCTCCGCAAGCTCCTTCAAGTCAGTGGGACTGAAGAGCTCCCCTTGCCAGGCGGGAGTCCCAGCGCAAGCCAGCTTCTCTCGCGGTCATGACCCAGACCAATGCTGAGCCCCCAGCCCCAGCCCCCGACCAAGCCTCCCAGATTGGGGCCTGCCTAGCAGACAACAGAGGCCCGGGCATCACAGGCCACACCCTGGCCCTCCAGGGGGTCACGGGATAGTCACAGGCTGACCCCCCTCTAGGAGGCCACCAACAAACCTCTGAGCTCCAACATGTCATCAAGCCACATGTGTCAACCATTGTGTCACAACCGAGTATTGAACCTCTTATTATTTATATGAGCAGCCCATGACTCTATCTTCCATCTCCATCACAGGACTAGCTGGGAGTTCCTGCCCTCCCCATCGCACACAGGCCCAGACCACCTGGCCTCTCCCTGAGGACCATTCCTCCTCCCAGTTTGTCACTGGTGGGCCCTGTGCCACCCCCTCCTTGCTCCCTAGCCTGCTCCGCTCCACCCTCCACACACGTGTCCTTCTACCCCGGCCCTGCAAAGCAGCCCCACCTAGACTCTCAGTACCCAGTGTCACTTAACCCCTGCTACCCCTCCACCGCCCCTAGCCATGCTGGAGACCAGGGTAGAGGCTCTTTGAGGAAGGTGCTTGCAAGGACTTTCCTTCATCTCCCAGGCACTGTCATTAGTAGGGACAGCTTCCTCCCGAGTGTGGAGAAGTGTGTGTGAGATCACACGAGCCAATGCCTGAGTGTATACCCACCAACTAACGTGCTCATTCTTTCCTGAGACACCTGAGCCCTGTGGCCCCTGCCGCCATGAGCACATGGGCCACCTGTGCAGGCCATTTCTGGCAGCGCGCCCAAGCCAGCCAGGTTGGCGCAGCCCTTGGCAGCCAGCCACTGACCACCCCACGCCTCATCATCTCTCCAGTACACACGGTGACCTGAGTCCCTCACTTGGATAGCTGATCCCTCGCTTGCCACAGTGACCGCCTGGCTTCACAGGTCACCTTAACTTTGGGGGCCCCCACTCTGGATAAAAGGCTACTTGCCCGCTATCTTTAATCCTGCAAAACTGTTTTCCACCCTGCATAAGAGAAGGAAGAAGAGGCAAAGTATCAGTGGAAAGACACCCAGGTCTGCCACCTGCACCAGCATCAAATACAAAAGCCAAACCTCACCCCGAGTTAAGCAGCTCATCTGTCTCTCTCTTCTCTCTCCACTGGGCTCTGGCGTCCCCACTTCCCACCCTCCTTGTGGCTCCTTTTTCTGTTCAGGGTCTTGTCTCACTCTTGGATCTGGTGGACGCCCCGGCTAAAATCTCTCTCTCCTGCCTCAGCCACAATCAACACCTGTCCCCACGGTCAGGCCGATTTTACCGCTCTGGGAAAACACGCTGCCCCTTCTAGCCTCCAAGCGGCCCCCCTGGTACAAGCAGTAGGACTCAGTTGTGACCAGGGGCCCTTGCTGTACACAAAGAGACTACACTAGTGGCAATTTCTGTTTGGAAACCTCTCTGTGCCTCCTCCCTAGCATGCCCGATAAGCACCAGCCAACAGCAGCACCAACACAGAGAGACCGGGATTGGGGATTTCCAGACAGTGAGCAGTCGCTGGGAACCTAGGGGGCCCTCAGGCCCCTGCTGTTTTCAGTGGCATCACAGCAGGAAGATTGGGAGGTGGGGACCCCGAGGCTTACCTTGCGCATGTCTTTGCCAAAGGTCTCGCTATAGGTCGTGCCAAGGATTTCAAACTGGACGTAGGGATTCGAGCTGTCCTCCCGAAACTCCATCACGCCAGTGAGGCCGGTGATGTGGCCCTGCAGGACAGGAGGAAAAACCAACGGAGGTCAGAAAAATATGGCTGGGGTGAAGGACAGAGTCCCAAAGGCTGTAATGAGGACAGAGTGGCTGACAGTCCTGGAGCCTCAGAGCAGGATCCTGCTTCCCACACCCCTTGCTTAGGGGGAAATCCCTGAGGCCTGCGGTCAGTATGTTTGGAGGCCCTGCTACGTTCCAGGCACTGTGCTGGCCACGAGAGTCAACAGTGCCAGCTTTTGTCCCCATCCTCCTGAAGCTGAGTCTTCCCCTTGCAACCTGCTCTGGGGGCTCGCCTTAGCCTGACCCAAAAGGGGAGTCAAAGGTCAATGAGAGCCATATCGGACACATGGCAGAGAGTCGCAGGGCAGCAGGCATGAGCACTGGAGGCCAAATCCAGCCTGAGTTCTGGCTTTGCCACCTGTGCCACCTTGGGCACATGCCCACCTCGCAGCTTCAGCCTGAGCTAATTAGCTCCACATCACGGAGCCTGCGAGGACTGAAGGAGAAAATGTGTACGAAGCACGGCATCTGGCACAGACTGGCTGAGGTCCCGCGCCTCTCCTTGCCAGCGCGGGGGGTGTCACAGAAGCAGCGAGGGACAGGGGGCTGAGGGCGCCCTGGTGAGCCCCCTTCCCTCCTCCAGCCTGGGGTGGGGGAGTCTCACCAGCCTTGTCTCCCATAGTCTCTGGGAACCAGAGGGGCCCCGCCCCTCCTGTGGGCGCAGTAGATCCAGACCGACACCAGGACATGATTGCTGCTACTGAAACCACACGCGGCTTATCGTGACTAAAATTCTTAACGTTACAGAGCTCCCTAAATGCTCTTCTGAAGCCTCCAAAAGCCAATTCACTCTAACAAGTAGTTTGTGGATTATTCAATTCACTTCAAATCCAGTCTTCTAACCTGGTGTCACTCTTCTGCACGTGGGACACATCACAAGTAGAGAGCATGTGTGCACACACGTGCACACACGTGCACACGCACACACAAGCACACGCACACGCACCGCGGATGATCAGCATGTGGCGGTGCCAACTGAGACTACCTGCCTCTCTTAGAGTGTAGCATCCTGCGTGTTGGGGTATCGCAGACATGGGATAGGCAGCTGCCCCCATTTTTTCCTTACTTGTGACCTTGGACAAGTTACCTAACCTCTCTGAAGCCCAATCTCCTCATATTAAAATGAGACAATAATAATAGCACGTATAACAGCCTTCAAATGCCGGGACAGGACGAGCGGCTTGCAGGGGCCTGCCAGGGCGGCCACACAAAGGGCCCAGCCTCAGGCCAGCTGCTGGTGGGGGCAGGGAGTGGGGGCTGTGAGGAGGGGCCTGCCTTTGGCCTTGGCCCGAGGAGGGGGCCCTCACACTCACCTTTTTGATGGTGTCCAGCATGGACCGCCCTCCATTCCACGGCTTGGTGGACTTCCGTATGCAGTTGAGGCTCGCCATGCTGTGCCACTTCCGGTCCTCCAGCTTCCTGTGGAAGGCGTTGGCCAGCATCAGAACACTGTCGTACAGGTAGAGGTTGGAGATCTGCAAAGACAGAGGTGGCAAAGCCCTTTCCACAGGTGCACTTCCAGACAGAGCTGGAGAAACCCACAGAAAGCTGGGGATGTGTGGGGCGACAACACTAAGATGTGGTGCCAGGATCCTCTGGCTTCCAGGTGTTCGTTCAAAAACCCAGCCAGGTGCCGGAGTCCTGGGTAGGGTAAGACCTTGCCCTGTTTCGGGAACTGGGAGGCACATCCACACGTCAGCAAGGAGAACCGGCATGCTTAGCACCTTACTGAGCCGTCCACACAGACCCGCTCAGGTATGAAGGGTGCAGGGAAGAAAGGGTGGGAAGCTCAGGTAGCAGGACTGAAAGGATAAAGGCAGCGCGCTGCATTTGCAAGGCACGAAGGCATCAAGGAGCAGGGCCAGTGAGGGCGAGATTCACCAGAGCTCTCTGTAGAGGACCAGACAGCAGAGATTTAGGCTTTGTGATCATCTGCAACTGCTCAGCCCTGCTGCTACGACCCGAAAGCAGCCATAGGCAACATATATGCAAATGGGTGCAGCCACGTGCCAATAAACATTATTGGCAGAAACAGGCAATATGCTGAATTCACCCCGTGGGCCACTGTGGGCTGACCCCTGGGTCAGAGGAACTGAAAACAGTTCAAGGCGACTGTGTCGATGGGTTCGGTGGGGAAGGGCAAGACCGAGGAGGAGGCAGGGATTGGGCCATGCAGAACCTGCGGGGCGTGCTAACAAGGAAACACAACAGAGTGACTTCAGGAAGAAGGACACCATCGGTGAGTCTGGGCACAGAGAGCCGGCAATCAGACCTGGGCCTCAGAAAGACGGCTCTGGAGGCTGGACAAGCCTAGGGTGATGGTGGCCTGAGTGGCCACCTGGCAACTAGGAAGGTGGTAACAATTTGGTAGAGATTCCGGTGTCTGCTGTGCAGTGGAGTCACAGCCACCCAGGGGAACTTGTTTGGGATTTGCAACTGTGCCCATCTGAGAATCACCCTCTGCTTAGCTATCTGCAGCGAGGCAGCCCCTAGAGACACAACCCATCCTGGAGCTCTGGAGAGTAAGACTACACGTGAGCAGCGGGAGTAACAGTGCGAAGAATGGGACCGCAGTGTGGGGGCCAACCCGCCACGGGATCCAGGGGCGGACAGGCCCGGCTCACCCTCCCGACTGTGATTACGGACCCTGTCTGGAGGAGCAAAAAGGCCCCACCTGCCCTCTCAGGGACCCAGCAGTAGCCCTCTGCAGGGAGGAGGGCAGCCCAGGCCTCTGTGGGGCATGGGGGCACGCAGCAGAGGAGGAGGGAAGGGGTGAGGGACAGGGAATGTCCACCCCTGGTCAGGTGTGTGGCCCCCGCTGGTAACTGTTGCACAAACAACCATCTGCCAAAGTGGGTCAAGGGGACCATGCTCTGAACACCTGAGCAGCAAGTAGTCTGCTAAAAATATTTCAGAAAAACAAAATCACCAGATAAAAATAAGAAACTATGTCGGCCTCGCAGGCCTCCTGGGAAGATCAAACAGGCTCCTTGGGAAGCAGGAAGAAGCCCTCTGCCCCCAGCCGCACCACCCACCTCCCCAACATGGCCCCACTCCCCAACTCTCCAGGCCTTGTTCTCTGCACACGCTTTCCTCGCAGGTCTTAGTCTGGGTGCCCCCAAAGCAGAGCCCCAGAGAAGAACTCGGGTGGTGGGAACTCTCCCCAGCAACTGGAGCTGACGTCCGGGACATCTGCTGTGTCGTGCCTGTCCAGCCACCCACGCTGGCCCTCAAGGTCATTCCCACCCTGTCACGTTTAAGCAGAGCTGACCGTCTGCCCTGTAGGTCTCCCTGTGCATGGACCATTGCTGAGCAACACTACTCTGTCCTGTGTCCCTGCTAGGACCACTGTCGGCCTTGTGCCCTGTGCCTCCCCATGCTGGAAGTGTGAGAACGGGTGGAGGGTGGCCGGATGTTGCAGAGGCAGCAGGTGTGAGCTAAGACAAGGGCCTCGGGCCGCCCCTCTGCTGACCTGACAGCAGAGAGGAGAGTGATTCCCACCACCGGGAACCGTCCCCTGTCCTGCAGAGAACACCATGACAGAACTGCGTCCTCAGCCCCCTGAGACCCGGAGGAGCATTTCCTCATGGGCAAGACCAACCCACGCCTGTTCCTGCCAGCTCCCCAGCCCTCGGCAGCACCCACCACTGCAAAACCGCTTTGACACGTCTCGCTCCCCTCTGGAAAACAAACCCACGATGGAGATGTTATAAGTGTCTAAGGTAAGCCACTTGGAATTGGCTTGGTTTTTGTTCTTTTTTTTTCCCCCAAAAAGGATAACTGGAAGCTAAGAGTCCTTGATGATGTGAAAATATCTCTTCTCATGACATTCATGGGTCGCCCAGCCACCCACTCACGCTGACGCTATTCAGCCAGCCGGGAGCCTCTGGCCGACACCCACACCCACGCACACTCACACCTCTCAGAGCCCTGCACCGCCTCTGCGCCAGCCCCGGCCAGCACCTCCAGGAATTCCCTTTCTCCCTCCAGCACTTCCATTCACAATGGATTAAGGTACTCAACAAACACGTGAATGCAGAGAGGCCTGCGATGGAGAGGAAAGAGCAGGATGTGACTCAGAAAGGCCAAGGAAGCCCTCGGTCCTCCCGCAAGCGTGTCTGCTTGGAGGCAGAGGGCACTGCCGGTCACAGGAGCGAGACTGAGTAATGCTCTTTTCCAGGCCCACATGGGCCCTCCCGCCGCCCTCCCATCACCCTGCATGCGCCCTTTTCCATGATAGTCTACATGCCGTCAGTTCACAAGTGTGCTTACTCCACCACACTTTGAGCTCCTTAAGTGTTACCTCTAGAATCCGGCACCTACCAAGGCATATGGCTGGTGCTTAATCTATGCATGCTGGATGAATGCATGGCAGACACGTGTATGCATGGGTACAGGATGGAGTGATGGACGGATCTTCTTCCAAGAATGTACATAATAATTGTGTTTTGCAAAAAAAGAAAATATTGAAAACGGCAAAAAAAAAAAAAAGAGATTTGCTGGCTCCAACTTTGACTTGGGAGGAAGCCTTTGTTCAAACAGCAGTTTGCTTCTCATTTATCACCTATTCAAAATGTCTTCTCGATCCTCCCTGGGAGCATTTCCATCCGCTCCTCCCTTGGTAAGATGCTATCTGCATACTTTCCTCCGCCCGGGGCAGAAGCTGACACTCCAGCATTGATCTGTGGATCTACTATCTGCACCTCAACCTCAGCATCCTCGCTTAGGTGAGCCATGTGGTGCCAACAGACCAGCTGGTGTGCACCGGTGGGGATGCACAGGGTGGGGAGGCCCTACCCTCACAGTCGGGTTGGCCAGAGGAGGGACCGTTGGAGGAAAAGACCAAGGGGAGCCGGCAGAAAGGCAGATCCACCAGACTCTGATAAACTTAAGAGAAGCCTCTCCTCAGGGTGGATGCCAGGGCCAGGGTTGATCGTGCCAAGCCTGTGAGCCTGGAGGAGAGGTCTGGAAGGATAGAGGCTCCCCGCTACATGGACACTCACTTACCATCAACCATGCAGAGCCAACAGCTCTCAAGCAGGAGCCGCAGCCCACAGGGGAAGAGAGGGGGGCTGGGATGAAGGAGTCCTTGCCTCCCTCCTCACATCTCAGGTAAGGCACGACACAGAGTTCTTTAGCAAAGGTAAGACAAGCAGAGCAGACATTGTCACTATTTAAACGCTCATCCCCATGCAAGTGCAGGGTCGGGAGCCCAGGGCTCTGGCCAGCCTAGGAACAGCACAACACAAAGTTACAGGAACCAAGAAAGCATTCCAGGTGAGGGTAATTTAAGAAGCAAAAGAGAGGTCAAATTATCAAGGCCAAGGGCAGAGGAGAGACCTGGCTGCAAAGCAAAAGACCTGGAACCAGATCAGAGACACCAGAGGGAGGGAAACCAGGGGCAGACCAGAGCCAGAGCCCGGAGAGTGGCCCCTGGCTTTCCCAGGAGCTGTGGTGCTACTTTAAGTGGGAGGGAGCTGGAAGCAGGACTGGCTGCTAGACACCCTAGACATTTTTGCCAAGTTCCTCTTTAACTCGCTGGCATACAGTACGACCCTCACGCTACCACGTGCAGCTTAGGTGGGTGGTCTTGTAGGATCAGCAAGAACTTTGGAGTCTTCACAACCTGGGCCACCTCTGCTCACTGCTGGACCCCCGGTGTCTACAGCAGTGCACGAATATAGCAAGCACGCAAATGTTTCCCGAACGGGTGAAGTAAATCTCTACTCACACTCACTTGCTGAGTGATGTTGAGCAAGCCATTTAACACCGTTAGATTTATCCTGATAACAATGAGAACACAATGTGACCTGGTCCCCTGCGGAGGTGCAGTGTGGCGGCTTTGATTTACTCGCCTGTAAAATGCAGATGGTAACACCCCTGCATGCCAAGGACTGTCCTAAGCTCTTCGCATGCATTTTCATTTTTGGAGCGAGCAGGGATAGAAAGGAATGGCTGGGACAAATAAAGGACCTAAGCTGGCTCCTGACTTCAATGTGGGGAGCTGAGGGCTCCTCCTGGGGTGTCCCCAGTAGCTGGGGCCCAACAGGGGTCTGGCACACAGAACATGGGGACGATTGGGAAAACGAATTTGTATCTGCCAACATCATTCATCCTCCCCACCAAGGCCCCGTGGTCCCAACGCCTCCCAAAGGCTTGCAGAGGTCACATCTGGCTTCGGCACTTTGTGATAGAGGATTGAGCAAGAATCAGTGCTGAGCATTAATCCCCAGCCCCACCTGAAATCTGCTCACTTGGGCACCTGGGCACATGTCCTTGGCCTCTGGCCGCAGAAGCACAGCCACAGGTGCCACCAGCCCCAAGGCCTGAGCCTGGCCTTGCAGGGCTGCCCGCCCCTGAGGTGTTGCAGGGCTACCCTTTGAGGGAAAGGCCACTTCTCTGGCCCTAGGATGTTTTCCAAAAAGTAGCGATACAGGAAGGCCCAGAGTGGGGTCAGGTGAAGCTGTATAGTACCATGACCCTGCTTCCTAAGACGGAGGCGGCACGGCCCACTGCAGTCCAAGGCCCGGCACTTGCACTGTGGGGCTGGCTCAGCACAGCAGCCTTTGGCACAGCGGATCCTGCAGCGAGACCACCCAGATGTACAGGGGAGGTGGGGAAGGCAGGCAGGATGTGGCTGTAACGAGGATCAGCTGCAGCCCAGCACCATGGAAGGCACATGCTCTGCACTCTGCCTTCTGAACCCATCCCCTGCCAGCTCAGAGGTTTCAGCTCCAGGCAAGCCTCCCTGATGTCCTCACCAAATGGTCGCCTCCCGCCGCTACAGCATGGTTCAGGCGCCCTCATCACCTCCAGGGCGATGGTAACCACTGGCTCCCCTGTCTCCAGCTCCACGCCCTCCCTTTCCACACTACGCAGAGCTTTCTTTCTGGAACCCACGTCCTGACATATCACATCACCAAGGACCACTCCCTGCTGACTTCCCTCCTCCCCAAGTCACCTCCCAACACTTCTCACCTCTCGCCCCTTGCCTCAGCACTCTGAACTCTGCCCCTGCTCTCCCGGGCCTCTGGGCCTTTGCACATGCCCATCTCCCTAATCAGAATGTGCTCAACAATGGAAATTAAAACTCCCTATTCTGAAGGGTTTGTGAGAATGAAGAGAGAATATTTGTGAAATGTCTAATGTAAGGACTGGCACATAGTAAGTGCATAAATGGGTATTTGTGCAATTAGTGGAAGTTGAGTAAATAGTTCTAAACATGTTCTTAGAAACACGAAGGCAAAGAGATGTCAAGGCATTTGCAAAGAGGATTCCTCTTAGAAGAGGCATGATGGCTGACGGAGGCCACGCTGGAGACAAAGACAGCAGCTCTGTGCAGATATTGTCCACGTGGAACTGCTCATCTTCCATCAGAACTCCAGGCTATGCATTTCCACAAGATGGGAGGATCCCGGCAAGGCATGAATTTTCAAGGTCAATTGCCCATGCAGGAGGCGGGTCCTCAGAAAGGTAGTGGGAAGGGAGGATGCATCTCTGGGAGGCAGAGGAGAGAATTCAGCCAGCCATGAGCTTGTGATGGGGGCTTGCAGCTCTTGAGAAACCCAGGCAGACACTCTTGGCTGCAGAGTAATTAGAGACCAATCGCAGGAAGCCAACTGAGGACCAGGGATGGAAAAATAGGCTTTATTTTTTTTTTTTAAAGTTAGCCCCAGAATGCCCATTACATCAGTAGCTATATTTTATTTAGGAAAATACCTTGTGTCAGCAGGAGCAAAGGCTACTGGTAAGATGGTTAAATTTATCTTCATGAGAAAATAAGAAGAATTTACTTTGGAGTCAAGACCCGGAGGGAGAACATAGAGGGAGGACAGCGAAGCCAGCAGATGGAGGGATGAGGGAGCACCAGGCCAGCGGAGCGGGGTCCAGGGTCACGGAGCGTTCCCCGGCAGGAGGGCACCTGGAACATCAGAGGCCATTTGTGCAGCTACAATGCAGATGCCCCACCCAGCCCCCGCCACGCGCAACACCACCTCTGAGACTCCCAGGCTGCCTAGTCCGCTCAGGCCACTGTGACAAAATACTACAAACTGGCTGCTGGCTTACAGACAACACAGACTTATTTCTCACATTTATGGAGGCTGGAGAGTGAGCTCCACGGGCCTGCAGATTCAGTGAATGGGGAGGGCCGGCTTCTTGGTTCATGGGTGGCGCCTTCTCTCTGTGTTCTCATGGGATGAAAAGAGACAACTCTGGTCTCTTCAGCCCCTTGGAAAGGCACTGATCCCACTTACGAGGGCTCCCCTGTTCATGACCCAATCTCCTCCCAAAGGCCCACCTCCCTAGTTCCATCACCTTGGGGATTAGGTTTCAACATGGGAATTTCAGAGGGACACAAACATTCGGGCCATAGTGGATGTCTTGTGTGAATGGCGATTTGTTGTCCTGTTGACACCAGGAAGGCTCTGATTTTCCACCTGAAGCCCAGATCCTCTGGTCGCTTACTGGGTCCTCAGAGCAGGGTTAGGACCAGAGGTAAAGAACATATAAGCCCCTCATGAGATGTGCTGAGCTCTTCAGAAGAGCTGAGAGCCCCCAAGCCAATCCGGCCGTCAGCAGGCTGCACTCTCTGCCCCCACCACACTGGAAGGGAGGGGGCCCCGGAGGACAGGACGATGCCCTGCCTTGCAGCCGGCTGTCTGCCCTGCTGGAGAGTCTCCTCCGCAGCGAATCTAAGACTCCAGTCAAGTCACATTAGGGTGCTGCAGCCTGTGTCTGCTGCGCTCTAGAGCCCAGGGAATTGCTGTACGTCCACATCGCCGTGGTGAAAAATCATCCTTGAAGGCAAAAGAAGATGAGTCGCAGGCCCGGTCAGACCAGACCGTTATCCTCCCAAAACCAAAGCTGGAAGTGCGGAAATGTTTTCATCAGGAAAAGCTGCATTTCCTCCAGGCGTCTACAGAGCGCAGTTTTCTCTTCTCTCCATTGTTAATCAAGCCGAGCGAACTGACGGCTCAGGGGGCACCTCAGGGGCCAGCAGCAGGAGCTGACCCTGACCAGCCCTCGGACAGGCTCTGGTTGGCCAGCGACGTCAGACAAGCAGCGACAGAGGGTCCGGCTGGGCGGACAAGCTGACGCCCAGATGTCACAGCTTGAGGAATCCAGCCCCAGGCGAGGTCTCTCTGCCAAACTGCTGCCGACCCACCTGTCCTGAGAGAGGGCACCATGGCCAGGCCTCAGGAGGGAGCAGATGGTGGTAGAGGGCAAAGGGGACGCAGGGAGCTCTGCTCAGTGCTGAATTCAAGTGAATGGTGTGGAGAGTGGAGAGGGGCATCTGTCCACACCATGAGCCTCTGCGCTGCAAATGCACACAGGGCCACCTGCCACCAGGACAGCGCCAGCTGCACCCAAGGAGAACACCCGTGCAACTGTCTCTGACAAAGCTTTCCCCACTCTCCTGGTTAAATGCTCCTGTGTGAATCTTTAGGGTTAAGCAAACCATTGAAAGTGACATGAAATTCAAGGTAGCTGGCGTGGGGAGGCTCAGTGAGGCGCCAGAGGAAACGCTTCCACTGACAGGTCGATAAACTTGCAGCCAGGGAAGACTATGAAAGCCCTAAAGAAATAGGGATGTTGTGGGGAGGGGGGTTGAAATGCTTTAATAGATCGAGCTCGGGGGAGAAAGGATTCCATCAAGCCATTCAACAATTTTAAAATGCACAAAGAAGGGAAATTCCGACCTGAGGGAGCATTTTATAATAACACCACATTAGCCCTCACGGCTTAATTCAGGGATCAGGCTCCACAGTGACCAGACAACACATTTTATATCATTTTGCCTGTCACCCTTTGGAAACCCATTTGAATATAAACGGGGTGGCAATGTGATAATGTGTCTGTTACTTCAATTGTAGCCCCGAAGTCGCCAGGCAATGCAGTTCCAAAGACAGAGCGCGTTGCAGATTCTCCTCTGAGCAAAGACATCCGTGAAATTTTAGCAAAGTCTCCAGGTTCTGAGGGACTGGTTTTCACTTTTATTACAGGCTGAGTCAGACAAGCCCTAAACTAACTTGTCAAGAAAACAAGAGTGAGAAACACCCAAATAAGACAGTGCTTTGTAGGGAAAAATAAACAACAGTACTGAATGCTGGCAAATACAATGCTTTCGGAGCCACTAAGAAGCCACGGATTTAGGTATTTTTCTTCCAAGGGACTTTCTATCTGCTAAATAGGAACCGAATTGATTTGCTATAATAGCTCCTGGTTGGCACTAGAGCACAGAAAGCACTAACCACAGGCTTAATAGAGGAAGATGGAGTTTCCGAGGCCAGCTCAGTGGAGAAACCAAGAGACAGGTGATCTTGCAAAAAGTCCCTGGTCTTAAAGGTCCTCCCAGAAAATTCTAAACCAGAACTATCATCCTGTGTGTGGGGGGAGAAGAACTAAAGATGGACGACAGAGCTCCATTTCCAAAAGGATTTTCATTAATTTCATCAAGACGAAGTTAATAATCCACGACATAAATGGTTTTCTTTTTTTCCTTGAGTTAGTTGTTCTAAACATGTTAGAGCCTTCTCGATAAATCTCACAGCTAGAGGCTAGCAGAAATTAGTTTGCCTTCCACACTGTCATTAGGAAGAAAGAAGTGGTAATAGCTCCCAAGGAAACTGGAAGGGAATGGCTTGTAAATGAGATGGATCTATGAGCTGCCCGAGTGGTCGCTGGGCAGGATGAGTAAATAAATCCACATTTCCCTCTCATCATCCCCGCCTCGCAAGGGTGCACATGCAACAAATGGAGATAGAGATCCCTTTAATAAAGCGTTTCATTTATATATATAAATATAAAGAGGCATCTAGAGTCAGTTTAGCTTGTGTTAAGACCTGCGTTCTTAACAGTGCCACCCCGTAAGCCCTCACTGAAGATCTTCAATGAGCAGGATCTTATATGCAGAGCTATGTGGGTCTAAAAGACATGGCCTCTCTCCTCCCAAGCAAGGTGGCTATGATCAAGTGCCCACGGGAGTGATGTGGACAGTAAGTGGTCACGAAGCCTGTGATAAGGCGCTAGACAGATGGGAACTGCTCTCCCACCAGCGGTGAAGCTTTTAAAAAAGCATGCTCAGGAAGAAAGGGGGACTATATCATACCAAAGAAACAAATAAATAAATGAGGCTATGCTCAGCCTTTCCATGGGAAGGAACCTGGCCATCTTGTCAGTAATGATAGTAACAGGTTGAATATCCCTTACCTGAAATGCTTGGGGCCAGAAGTGTTTCAGATTTTGGGTTTTATTTCAGATTTTGGAATATTTGCATTATGCTGGTTGAGCATGCCTAATCCAAAAACCCAAAATCCAAAATGCTTCCAGGAGCATTTCCTTTGAGTATCAAGTCCGTGCTCAAAAACTTTTGGATTTTGGAGCGTTTCGGATTTTGGATTTTCAGATTAGAGATACTTGACCTATAACCGCTAATAGCTCAGCCCTGTACTGAATGCTTTCCATGTGTTCTCTCATTTAATTTTCATTATACTCGAGGGGGTAGGTAATATTCTAATATCCAATTTACCAGAGGAGGAAACTGAGGCACAGAATGACAGATAAATAATAATGATGAAATCATTAGTAATCAGAGCTACTGGGACCTGAACCCTGGCAATCTGGCTCTGGTTCTGCTGCCACTGTCACTACCAGAGCCCTGTGGTGCTGCTCTCGAACTTCGCTATTTACGTAGAGCCCGGGTCTCAGCCGGCAAGAGAGAGGCAGGCTGTCCCAGGGCTCCTAGGTCTGATGCCTCAATTGCCTCATGCAATGACGTCCAGCCACACGCCCGTGAGCTGCGCCTTTGTTTCTCCCCTTCATGGGTGTGTGTCACTGAGTAGGCCCTCAGCTGGGCCCCCAGCAATGTCCTCCGTCTCCCTCTTTTTTCCCCTCCAGAGGACAGAGTCTTTGCATCCAACGTGTCTGACGAAGAGCCCATCTGCACCTCACGGTCCGCAGCAAAAGGAGGCATCACAGCCCTTGAGGAGAAACACTTTCCCTTCTCCCCCCACCCCACCCCCCAACCTGTGCTGTACACTCCTGTGCAGCAGACAGGGGCCCTGCCTTTGGGCTTCAAGTGGACTGAGTGCAGTTTGATGAAGCAAAAACTGGAGGAATAGATTGCAGGACACAAGGCAAGGATGGCGTGTGTCTGGGAAGGGATAAAGCCCTTCAAGGTGGGGAGAAGCTGGGAGACCTTCCAGGGAGTGGAGGGACCCCCTCTTCCCCTGCACTGGTGGGGGTGAGCACACACTGCCTGAGCCCTGCTGTCTAATGCCACTTCTGCCCACATAGAGTGTAGGAGCTATAAATACAAAGGCCCAGGGAGGGGACTTGCCCGGCCCTTGCCACTTCTTCCAAACTCCACAAAGGAGGAGGGCAGAACAGACCAGCAGCATCCCAAAGTACAAAGTCTTGCATCGAGGGCCTGTCGCTCTGATCCATGTGCTCTGGGCACTCAAGTCCCTGGGTCCTGCCGAGGCCTCAGGTGCTCTCTTGGCTGCCCCTCCAGCACTTCAGAAAGACTCCAGACATTCTGATGGGCTCCCTGGTAGAGTGAGCACTGGCAGGGTGGGAATATTCCAGCTGGAATCAGCGTCTGCCGTGTTTCCCCATCAACCAAGAACATATTTTTCATGTTTACCTTCTACTGAGGCATGTTTCATTTTTTTCCCCCAAACATAAGACTATAGAGTAGATCCAATACTTTGCCAAATTACACATGTCCACAGCCCGCTCAAGATTCCAATAATCCCCTCCCCAAAATGCTTGGGCCCTGATATGGTGATACCCAACTGTCCCGGGGTGGGGCTGATACTCAGGTGGCAGACACAGCCATCTCTGTTCTCAAACCCTGGTTTCTACTCCTCATGCTTGGCTGGTTAAAGAAGGTGTAACAAGTTTCAAATGCTGAATGGCAAGCACATCCCAGGTACAAGCTTCTGGGTAATTCCCACAAACCTAAGTGGGAGAAATTTCCTTCTGTCCTGTGGCTCCCACCGAGCATCAGTGAAAGTTTTCTTATGCACAACGTTCCTCATGGAGAAGTAGATTTGGGGCTGCCAGCAGGCACTCTCCACACTCTTCCTCATTGCTCCCAAACATCCAGAGAGAAAGCCACCTCTCACAGTAGGCACATAGCTCCCCGTCCTATCCCAAGGCCCCGAGACAAGCTGATACAGACTGCACACATGCTGGGGGAGTGGTCGAAGGACTGACCATAAACACTTGGTATCTCTGGCCTGGGAAGGAACAGGGCAGGTGAGGTCATGGTCTTGCTCTCTTACCCCTCCCTGCCCAGCTGGGATGCAGCAGTGCCCTGGGTGACCGAAGCCTCAGCACTCGGCAGATGTGCAGACCAGTCCCTACTTGTTTTGCAAGAGCCATGTCTGTGTTAGGAGGAGCCGAAAAGAGGTTCGAAATGATGACTTGCCACAGGAAGACTCCATCCCCACAAAGCAGTCATCACAAAGGCCTCAGAGACAGGAATCTCTTTACCCACTAAGTATGTAAGTTTTAAATACCAGAGGCGCCCAGCGAGCCAACAGTCCCTGTCTGCTGACAATAGGCATAATTGCCTGCTAATGCCGCTCGAGACACTGCCCAGTCTACTGGTTTCAATTTCAGCAAATGACATAATTCTGGTAATTAAAGTTGGTGGGCAATGGGAGGCCCTGCGTGTCTCCCGCAGCAGGCGGAGGGCGTGGGTGAGATGCCGGCGTGGAGGGAGCGCACTGACCTGCAGCATCTGGAGGTAGCCTTCCTGGGGGTCGCAGAGCAGGGAGGAGATGCGGTGGTTGTTCCTCATGCATTTCTGATTGTCCTTTGCAGACGGGAAGATTTGCCGGACCACGGTCATCCTGCCAAGGGCACTGTGGACCAGGTCCAGGATCTCCGGGTCACTGATTTCCTAGAAAAATAACCAGACCCAGGCTTACCATCAACTCTGGAACTGTCTCTGCAAGAGGCCTGTCAGGAAACGTCTAGACCCGTGGCCTGAGGATCTACTACCTGAGAGGTTAAGGGATTGGGCCCAGGTCACACAGTTCGTTAGTTGCTTATTTACAAATAATACTTGCTATCCTTCATGTGCAAACAGAGTTAGTCAACATTTTCCCTGAAGGCCAGAGGAAGATGTCTAAGGCTAAGCCACCGACACATTGGTTTCCGCAGTGTCAAGCTTGCAGGGCGCACCGCTGTCAATGTCATGGCAGGCATGCGCCAGACATAAAGGCCGTGTTTCCCTTTGGGAGTCATCCACCTGACTTAGGGAAATCTGGGTTTCTCTGAAATAGTTGATAAAAATGCAATGAGCTTCCCTGAATTCGTTCATAATGACACCTATTTTATAAAAATATTTGTATACAAATTTTGAAAATACATTTATCCACTCCTTCATTCCACAAAATCTACCCAAATCTGAGGCTTGCTCTGCACTAAGCACTGGGGGTACAGCAGTGAAGGAGTCAGGCCTGATCCCATCCCGTGAATCTCACAGGCATCACTGACGCAATGTGCTGAGTGTCCCAGGGCGAAGGCAGTCCCGTGCTTTCCATGGCAGACACGCACCAAGCTCTTTGCACACATTAGCTCACTTATTTATTGCTCACGACATCCCTAGGCATTCTGTGAGGTGGACGCTGGGATCCTCCCACTGAAAATGAGCACCGTCAAGCATAGAAATTGCAAAGGGGCTATAGGGCGAGGCTTCTATAGAACTGAGACTTAGACCGAAGCTGGAGGATGACTCGTCAGGCAGAGTGCTGGTGTGTGTGGGGCGGGTGCAGCTGAGGAGCTGGTGGTGCTGGAAGGTGGGGGAGGGGGTGGCACCCTGTTCTGGGTAGCAGCAGCAGGGGGTGTACAATGCCACAGGCCTGGCCAACCCGGGAGGGGCAGGGCGGCTGGCTGTCCTCAGTGGGTGCCTGTGAGGGGCAGAGGAGGGGCGCTGAGAGCAGGACTAGAGCCCGACTCAGGGCAGATGTGCAGACAGGGGTCCGTACGCCCAGCTAACACGCCCACACCAAGGGAGATGCAGAGCCCTTGAAAGGTGCGGGGCGCAAACAAGCCACCATCAGCTTTACATTTTTGAAAACCGGTGGCCGTGATACGGAGAATCAGAGAGGAGGAAAACTGGAGGAAGAGAGGCTGAGAGGAGAGCGCCCGGCTCCAAGCAAGGCGCACACAGGAACCACGAAACGATGGAAACGGGTGCCTACAGATGCTCCTCTGCTTACAACGGGGTTATGTACTGACAGACCATCATAAATTGAAAATACCATAAGTCAAAATGCATTTGATACACCTAACCTAACCCACCAACATCACAGCTCAGCCCCGCCTGCCTTAAGCATGCTCAAAACACTGACATTAGCTGCAGTTGGGCAAAATCACCTAACACAAAGCCTGTTTTACAATGAAGTGTTAAAATAGCTCATGTAATTTATTGAATAATGTACTTATAGTGAAAAACGGAGTGGTTTTATAGGTACTCATGGTACAGTTTCTACTGAATGCCTATTGGCTTTCACACTATCACAAAGTCAAAAAATTATAAGTCAACCCATTATAAGTTGGGGACCATTTATCTAAACCAAGGGTTCCAGTGGGGAGAGAGGGACAGTCAGTCAAAAAAAGCTCTGGTTCATGGACTGTCTCTAAGAAGTGATTAGATCAGTGGTTGGTTGCAAGAACAGATTTTAACTGTGAATAACTATGTTTTAAAATAGGTCTTAAATCCTTCTTCCAGATGACACTTTCTAGCTTTGAGACACTGTGACGGTGCAAAGGGAACTAACAAGGTTAGAAATTAGTGAACGGTGGTTTCAAAATCATTTAAGCAAGAAAGTAACGTTTTTAAGGATATGATGGTGAACAATGCATTTCAGGACCTGTCTTAGGAAGCTGACTGTGTGATGCCTGGGCAGTGGAAACCACGTGCTGGATCTGGGAGAAAGTAAAAGTAAAGGATTGTGTCCTTTTAGGGTGATCTATCGTTCCCGAGTACACTGAATTACAAGGATTGCAAAAGAATTAAAGTGCTATTACATATTGAATTTGGGCTTCAATTACTAAACTTTGTATTTCAGACAAAAGTCTGTTCAAAGGAAGATGATCCTGTATCAGAACCAACAGACAATCCAAAGTGGGGGAGTTGGAAAATGTCCACAGCTCAGGACCAGCAGATGGAAGGGCCCAGAACACAGGTGGGCTCCGGGAGCAGGGCAGAGGGTGCAGCTGAGCCTGGAGGTGCACGCTCAGCTCTGCTCTCAGCTGCCCGGGTGACCAAGGCCCTGCCCCGAGCACAGGATGCAGATGAGAGAAATCACATTCTAATCTACCAGGAAGTAGGAATATAAGAAAAAGCAATGAGAGGATTACTTAGCTATGCCTTGGAGAAGGAATATAAAGGATTTGGGGAGGAAATTTTTTATCTAGGAAAAAAAGAGGTCATGAAGAACATAATTTGAATTATGCATAAAGGGGTGAATCAGAGCCAGCACACCTCCGAGAGGAAACGGACATTCTCATGTCTTTTGTTTCTCCCACATTATCTTGATGGCAGAGGCCACTGTAGGAGCCACCAGCCACCTCCCTAGAAGCCCTTGTGTTAAGCCTCACCTGCTTCCTCAGCGTTCTGGTGGAGAATCAGTAGCACTGAGCTCTCCCCACCACACCCCAAGCAGGACCCTGGAAATCAGATTTCGCTGCAGATCTGTGAGGGAGCTGACTCAAGAGTGGCACAGTACCTTTCTGCAGTGCAACCACCACGTTCCCCAGCCACCAACCTGCCACAGCCCCTGGGGTGACTGGTAAGTGAACAAAGGGCAGCCACGGCATCGGGGGCTCGGCCCCTGCCCCAGGCTGCCCTTCTGCCCACCCAGGACCCCTTAAAAGCTTGGCACAGCTCTGTGCCAACCCATTAGCTGCCATGTTCCTTCCTCACAGTGAGGGTCTGACGGAGTCTTGTGGACCTTCCTGTGTCCCCTGGCCCAGTTCGGCCCAGTTCTCATCCACTCGCTCTGGGTCAGAGCACATGCACGGCCTGCCAATGCTCTCCACGCTTCTGGAACTATCCTTACTGTCCAATCCAGAGATGTCTGCAGTCAGAACCTAAGAATCCACAGGAGCAACTTCCCGATTCCTTGGGGACAATGAAAAGGGTCACCTCTTCTCCTCGCCTCCACTCCAAACTGTGTGGCCAGTCAGTTCCAGCAGCTCTCTGCCAGGCCCTGCTCCTGTCCTGTGGTCCTGCTGGGCGGGTCCCTTCAGTACCACAGGGGTGTGCATCTATTTCTAGAGAAAAAATTTCCTTTATATTCCTTTCCCAAGGCAAAGTTAAGTGACCTACTCATTGCTTTTTCTTATATTCCTACTTCCTGATGGGTTAGAATGTGATTTCTCTCATCCGTATCCTGTGCTCGGGGCAGGGCCTTGGTCACCAGGGCAGCTGGGAGCAGAGCTGAGCGTGCACCTCCAGGCTCAGCTGCACCCTCTGCTCCCCTCCCACAGCCCACTTCTGTTCTGGGCCCTTCCATCTGCTGGTCCTGAGCTGTGGACATTTCCCAACTTCCCCACCTTTGATTGTCTGTGGTTCCAGTACAACAAGACTGTGGCTCAAGACACATGCTCCCCCTGAAGAGGGGCAATCAGATCTCGTTCTCTTCCTTCGTGTCCTCTACAAGAAGGACAATTTCGCTTTCAATCAGTGAATTAAGTATGTGTCATTTCTGATTGTTGATATGTGAGGAGTTTCTCCGTGATGGAGTCTGAAAAGGTTTGCTCATTCCTAAGAAGACCCGGAAGAGACAGCACTTTCTGCCTCTGGAGTTTCGGGTCATGGGCATATTCTCCCAAGGACAGGCCTATCAAACTGCAAAAAACAGGGCTCCTGAGAATGCTCTCTGGACTCTGAATCATCCTGCTCTGAAACATCATGACCTATCTCTGAGCTTTCTGTAAAGTGAAATACTAAATTCTGAGATCATCCAAGGAAATTTGATCAGATTTTTCTGTTACTCTAATTAAAAACAACTGCACTGATACTGAATTTATGGGACTTGTAATCAGGTACCAAGCAGATTTCCATTGTATCTAAAATGCCAATTTCTTAAAATATGAGATCTCAAATATGGCAAAATTTGAATGGTGGACATGTGGGTGTTTTTTACATCTCTGTACCTTTTAAGCTTCTTAGAAATATTTTACTGAATACAGAAAATTACTGCAGAGGTCTCACTCCAAGCTGGGTTGAGTAGCAAAGAGGATAAATTTTTATAATGAGGAAAAATTTTCAAAATGACAATTAAAGTGGTAAGGATATCTTTTATCTAAATATACATTTTGGCAAACCTCACACAAAACTCAAGCACAAAGAAGTTTTGTCTGATCTGTAAGACTTCAGTAAAAATTTCTGGTATCAGGGGAAAATATTATTAAACATTTACATAGATTTCTAAACTTATACAGGGCTATGCAATCATATTATTAGTCATTTCCTTTTATTTCTTAGAAAGACCTAGATCTGTCAAACATCTGTGTGATACCAGCATTATTCCATCTCTGGAGAAGTAATAAAGTTTATTTTCCTCCTCCAAACCATGGCATCAGTAATCTAAAGTTGATGATGGTTGAGAAACTTCACAGACAAGGCTGGCTTGAGGAAAGTTGAGAAAATAGAAGGAAAATTCAATAAAGTCATGATGGAAAAATAACTTCCACTGAAGGCAACAGTATTTTCAGAATGTCTGTTGTACTCAGATCCCTACCGCGCACCCAGGGTGAGGCAGGCCAAGGCTCCGCGGAGATAGGGATGTCCTGGCGAGGAACAGAGGGTGGGAGAACGCTGCCAGAGCTTGGTGTTGGTCACATTTCCAGGACAGAGGATGGCAGACGGAGGGCCATCCTCTACGGCATTGTTCTGACCAGAGACACACCCTGTCTCATTAGTTGTCCCCCAAAAAGTCAAGGGTATGCATAGAGTCTCCCTCATTTACGTAGGCTGCAGAAAATCACCCAAGAGGATGCCCTGCTTCGCAAGGCGTGGTTAGTGGGCCCGCAGCATCAGCATCGTCTGTTCTGTTCTGGGCCCTTCCAGAGTTGTCAGAAATGCAGAGTGTCAGGCCCCACCCCAAACCTAGCTAATTAGAATTTTAACGAGACCCCCAGGTGATTCATAAGCATGTTGCAATTTGAGAAGCCCTGGTCCTAGCTGTCAGGCAGTACAGTGATAAGACTGCAGGATCTGCAATCTGGTGGATTTGGGTTCCAATCCTGGCTTCTCCTCTTCCTGGCTGTGTAACTTGGACAAGGCACTTAGTGTCTTTGTGCGTCATCTATAAATGGGATAACAGTACTTCCAAGGGTTCTGACGTAGTTCAGTGACTGTAATTCAGTGGAGTACAATGTGGCTAGCACAGAGTTTTGCAGCCAGGGCTCCTTACCCTTCTACCTCAAAAGCTAAAGCTCTTTCTACAACCTTTGAAAGCCAGCGAAGACCTGCCTCCACCTAGCCGCCACGCAAGTCATAGCAGCCCTTTTTCTGCCCCTTCCGTCACCCCGTTACCCCTGCAGCCTCCTGCACACCCCAAGGGAGCCCATGGGAGACCACGCCAATCTGCATTTAGCTCTTTCTTGCTCCTCACCTCCAGGAGATCCCAGGTGCCCTAGACTCCCTGCCAAGACATCAAATCAGGACTCAACCATCATGCCGTTAAATAAAATGGGCCGTTCTTTGAAAAGTACTGCAGGTTCCTTTATTTGTATAAATGACACAAATGACCTCTGCTCGCAGTAGAGCCAGCACTCTGCCTGCCCTTCATACCCTGGGAGGGTACGCTGGGCAGCGAACAGGTGGCAGGGCTTTCCCCCATCCCTCCTCCATCACAGTCCTTGCCATGAGCAGGCCCTGTCAGCCCAGCCAGCAATAGGCAGCGGACCTTGTTCCCTGAAGACCAACACCTAGCAGGACGCATGTCCCCCCAGGCTTTCTGCTCCAGGTCTGCTGCTTTACTGGGAGAATCTGCTATCCCAGCCAGAGGAGTCCAAAGAAAGTCCTGAGAGCTTTGCATTGATTCTACTTTATTGAGTTGAGCTTGTTTATCATCACATTTTCTTCTATTATATTTGTCCATGAGCACAAGGTGGATATCTGTCCCCTAATAAGCCAAAGGATTGCATATGTCCCCAGCATTTACTGGGGACAGTCACCGAAGCTCCCCCAGCTGGCTGTTACTTATAGATGATGGGCAGACTTGCAGGGACTGGCTGTAAGATTTACCCCCCTTCTCCGCAGCTCACTCTCCTTCCCTTCTTTCTCGTATTCCACCTTCACTTTCTCCTTTTTCCATCGTGTTTACTATTTGTCTCTCACTGTCCTTCCTCTCTCTCTTTTTCCTTCCCTCTCTTTTTCCTCCATCTTCTATGGGCGTCCTGCTTCCATCAGCCTAGCAAGTTCTAAATTCTCGTAAACCCATTTCGCCCCTCCATGCCCAGGCAGCTTCCCTTCATTCCAATGGACTCGCACATCCACGGTAGGTCACGGCAATTCCCAAAAGTGGCTTAGCAATCGCTAACCTTCCCCTCACTTTTTCAGATGTGATATTCCTAAAATATGCTCTAAGTTGCATCTGAAATGTAAACTTCTCCAGGTCTAAACCTGGGTTTTAAAAGCACTAAAATAACTGTAGGGACAAGCTAAAAATAGCCTGGCATTTGGAGCGCAGGGTACATCTAGAGTCTCCGTAGTTCAACAACTCCGGGCAGAGTCTGAGTAGGAAGTTATTCAGGTAACAGGACTCGGCAGTCACAGGTAGAGAAGTGAACCTTCCTGCCTCCTGCCCCCAGCAGAGCGGTATGGAAATAAGCCCAGAAAAAGGGTTTTAATTTTGTACCCACTGACCAACTTTTCCCCATTCCCCCTCTTCCCTCTCCTCCCAGTATTCTCTACTCTCTGAGATCAACTTTTTTTAGATTCCACTTATGAGTGAAATCATGTGATATTTGTCTGTCTGCCTGGCTTATTTCACTGAAAATAATGTCTTCCGGGTTCATCGATGTTGTCTCAAATGACAGGATTACATTCTTTTTTATAGTCGAATAGTATTCCAGTGTGCACATACACCACATTTTCTTTAACCATTCTTCTGTTGTTGGACACCTAGGTTGATTCTGTATCTGGATATTGTGAATAGAGCTGCAATAAACATGGGGATGCAGACAACTCTTCAACACACCGATTTCATTTCCTTTGGATGTATATGCAGAAGTGGGATTGCTGGATCATACGGTAGGTCTATTTTTAATTTTTTGAGGAGCCTCCATACCGTTTTCCATAATGGCTGTACTGGTTTGCATTCTCATCAACAGTGTCTAAGGGTTCCCTTTTCTTCACATCCTCACCAATTCTTGTTATCTTTTGTCTTTTTGATAAATAGCCATCTTGATAATGAGGTGGTATCTCATTGTGGTTTTTAAAAAATGTTTTCAATTGACACATGATAATGATGCATATTTATGGGGTAAACACTGATGTTGTAATACACACAATGTATAGCGATCAGATCAGAGTGATTGGTATATCCATCATCTCAAGTATTTTTCATCTCTTTGTGTTCAATATCTTCCTTCTAGCTATTCAAAACTACATAATTTATAATTGTTAACGATAGTCGTCCTACAGTGCTATAGAACTCTAGAACTTATTCACCCTCTCTAGTGAGTCATTGTGATTTTGATTTTGATTTCCCTGATGATTACTGATGTTAGATAGTAGGTATGAGTTCGTGAGTTCCAGTGTTCTATTGCACAGTAGGGCAACTATAGTTATAATGTACTGTATATTTCAAAATAGCTATTGGAGAGGTTTCTTAATGTTCTCACCATAAAGAAATTATAAATACATGAGATGACAATGTATATATGTATCCAGACATCACATTGTACCCCCAAAATATGTACAATTACAATGTGTCAATAAAAAAATGAAAAAGCGTTTCAAGAGCCACATAAGGAAATTCCGTTTACTCAGATCCAAATTGCATAAGGATCCTCTGGACCCTTATTGTACAGCCCACAACTCTGATTCAGTTCAGGGCTATTGTAAATTCTCAGTGCCCCCTACAAAAGGAAACTGCAGGTGCTAATCCATTGCTCCATCTGCGCTGAAGCTAAAACCAGAACCTGCTCCTCCAGGGCTGGGCACACGTTTCATATTCTGCTATCTTCCCAGCGCTGAGCACCAGGTCTCGAAAGTAGTGATAAAGGAAGAAGGAAAGGGAAGGAGAAAAGAACAAGGGAGGAAAGGAAGGAGCTCTTCAGAACTGCACACACACACACACACACACACACACACACACACACACACACAGGGAACCACAACATTTTTAATATTTAAAACTTGACGTAAGTGACTATCTCCATAACACAAAGCCAATGCTTTTCATTCTGTCGTTAAATTTTTAAAAGCCAGTTGGGCCCTTTAATCTGCAGCTTACTCCCCAGGCAGATATTCAAACAGAAAAATAAATATAATAGCGGCTGATCCTTCACAGGACTCATTTGCTTGCTTGTTACGAACCACTTTAATTATTTTGTTTGTAATACCTATTTGTTGATCTCAGGGGAATATTTGAATCTGTTTCTATTTGTGTACCACTATCCCTACCACTAGGAAAATGAGACCTTATGTTTCACATTAACACCTCATGGTTTTTTATCCCCAAGGAACTGACAGAAAATTATAATTTTAATTGCATATACAACTTTAAATGCTGAAAAATTACCCATAAAATTTCCAAGGATGATTTGAAAATATAATTGCACAGCCCAGAACCCTGAATACCATGGTTCTGAAGTTTTTGGCCCTGTGTTTAACATATCAAAGTCCTTCCATCTGAATGAGAACCAATTGTGTAGACCCAAGTGTAACAATCTGAGAATATAAATTCAGAAGGACATGTAGCATGGTGATTAAGAGTGTAAATGCTGACCATGGTGGATTAATAGGGGCTGAATTTACCTGTCACCTTAAATAACTAAAAACAAACAAAATATATGAAACAACAGTTTTCAGACATTAGATGACAAGCGTAATTAGACAGTGATGCCCAAGAGAAGAGAAACAAATGAGGTGAGCCTGAGCTTATTTCTTAGAGAGACTTTCTCTTTTGTACAGGAAGGAGAAACTCAGGAAGAGCCTGATGGTCTCCATGAGTTAAAGAGAGAAGTTTGAGGTTCTAGGAGGCCAAGGCAGTTAGAATTTGTAAGGCAAATCTCCAGAGAAAAGAGAACGGCACGAAAAAGTTCTCCAGAAATCTGCTGGGAGTTCTCTCTGAGTCTTTAGCTGAGTATTGATTAGCACATGTGTGCTAGGAAACCCTGATTCCAGGGAAAGGACACCTGAAAGGAGCAGGTGTGGCATCCTCAGTAATGGCTCCAATCAGCAACAGACTAAAAAGATACGCCCAAGAAAGCTTCAAAGCAAGTCTTGAAAAATCAAAATATTCTTAAGTAACTTAACTGTGTCCCAAGGGAAGAAAAAAAGTGTTTAAAGGAATAAAACTGAATAAAGCACCCAACCATGTAAAATAACAATGTCTGGCATCTAATCAAATATTACCGGGCATGCACAGAAGCAGGAAAATACAGTCCATAAGGAAAAAAATCGAGCAATAGAAACAGACCCAGAAGTAATACAGATGGTAGAATTAGTAAAACGGGACATTAGAACAGATATTGTAAATATTATAAATCAACCACATGTTCAAGAAGATAATGAAAAACATGCACATGATAGGGAGAGAAATAAAAGGCATAAATTGAATTTCTACAAATAAAATATACAATATCCGAGATGAAAAATACACTGGATGAAATTAACAGCAGCTTAGATACTGTAGAAGCATAATCAATTAACCAGAAAGTTTTGCAACAGAAACTGTACAAAATGAGTCACAGAAATAAAAAAAGGCTAAAAAAATCAATATAGCATTAGTGAGAAGGGGACAATTTCAAGTAGCCTAATGCGCATACCATTTAAGTCCATGAGGGAGAAGAGAGAGAGGGAAGGACTGAAAAAAATTTCAAAAAATAATGGCAAAATTTTTCCGAATTTCATGAAAACCACACACGCACATAATCAAAGAGAGACAAAGAAAAAAAATCTTAAAAGCAACTCGAGGAAAAAGACCTAATATGCAGAGAGAAATAAAAATAAGAATGACAGCTGACTTTTCATCATAAACAAGGCAAGCCTGAAATCAGTGAAGTGGAATCTCTGAAGAATAGAAAGAAAAAAAATTTTTTCCCTGGATTTCTATACACAACAATAACGAGGTAAAAGAAAGATGTTTTCAGAAAAAAAAAAACAAAAGGTAGAGAATTCATCAAAAAATATAGATTACCTGAATAGTCCTATATCTACTAAAGAAATGTGATTTGTTGTTAAAAATCTTTTCATGAAGGGTCTGTAGGGGAACCTTTCAGGTCCAAATAACTTCTTGGTGAATTCTACATGCAGTTATGGAAGAAATAATACCCAATTCTACACACGTTCTTTCAGAAAACTAAAGAGGAGGAAACACATTGAAACTCATTTCAGGAGGCCAGAATTATCCTGATAACAAAACCAGACAAAGGGTTTACAAGATAAGAACACTACAGACCCATATCTCTCATGACATACATACAAAGTTTCTTTAAAATACCTTAGCAAATACTTTAGCTAAAAAACTTTAGCTAATGTTGAATCCAATAATTCAAAAAAAAAAAAGGATAAAACATCATGATCAAGTGGAGTTCATCCCAAGACTGTAAAACTAGTTTTACATGTGAAAATGAGTCAATTTAGTTCTCCATACTGAAAGAAAAAACAAATAATCATCTCAATACATACATAAAAAGCATTTGACAAAATCCAACATCGAATTATGCTAAACACTCTCAGCAAAGTAGGAATAAAATAAAACTTCTTTAAGCTGTTAAAAGGCATCTATGATCAATCTACATCTAACATCACAATTAACGGTAAAATGCTGAACGTTTTCTCTTAAGAGCAAGCAAAAGGCAAAGAGGTACACGTGTATTACTTCTACTCAAAACTGTGCTAGAGGTTCCAGCCAGAACAGCAGGGCTAAACACAGAAATGAAAGGGGCCCATATTGGAAAGAAATTTCAGTTCTCCATATTCACAGACAGCATGGTAGTCTATGTAGACAAGTCCCAAGGAATCTGTTTGGCAAGGTTAGGGACACAAGGATTCAGAAATCCACTGTATTTCTATTTCACTGTGTTCCATACTAGCAACAAACAATTGAAAATTTAAATTGAAAAAGCAACACCATTTACAACTGTATCAAATATATTAAATACTTGTAGATGGATTTAACAATAAGACCTGTACATATAACACGGCAACACATTGCTAAAACTAATTGGAGAGGACCTAAATAAACAGAAAGACACACCTTGCTCGTGGATTAGAAGACTAAATGTTAAGATGTCAATTCTCCCCCAAATTATCTCTATACACAATTGAAATTAAAACCCTGGCAGGATTTTTCTACAAACCGACAAATTAATTCTAAAATTTGTATGGACATGTAGTGTCACAACTAGGGTAAGGCACTACCACAAACTTGCGAGTAAATTCATCTTAAATGCTGTGATCTAGGTGCCTCACTTGCCTCACCCTAGTTCCAGCCCTTGAAAATATGAAAGACCTAGAAGGGTTAAAACAAAGTTAAAAAAAAAAAAAAAGGAAAAGTGGAGAAATTGTTCCACCTGATTTCAAGACTAACCACAGTGCTACAATTAAGACAGTGTGGCACTGATGGGAAGATAGACATATAGCTCAATAAAACAGAACAGAAAGTCCGAGAATAGATCCCCATGCTGAACGCCAGTGGATTTTTGGCTAAGTAGCCAAATAAGAAAGTATAATATTTTCAACAATTGGTGCTGGAACAATTAAATAACTATGTAATAAATAAAATAAAAATTAACCTTGACCTCTACTTCACATCATATACCAAAATTAACCATCAGTATACACAACATGAATGAACCTCAAAGTCCTTATGCTGCGTGAAATAAGCTCAACAAAAAAGAATGTACATAGTATATGATTCCATTGGTATAAAATACTAGAAAATGCAAAGTAATCTATAGTGACAGAAAGCAGATCAGAGGATGCCTGGGGAGTAGGTGGAGGGAGAAATTGATCACGGGGGCCGTGAGGAAGCTTTTGTGGGTGATACAAATGTTCAGTATCAGGAGTGCAGTGATAGCTTCACAAGTGTCTATGTCAAAACTCCAAGTTGTGCTTGTTACATTGGGTAGGTTTTTTCAAATGTCTATTATACACCAAAGAGTTTTTAAAATATTAACAGTGTAGGCACTGGAGTCGGACTACCTGGGTTGAAATCCAGAGCTCTCTACCCACATAAGATACCACTCGCCCCACACACACCCAAAACCTCCATCTCCTTCCTTCTGCTTTAAACACTTGCAAGCAAGGTGCTTGCCCTTTGGCTTTTTGCCCTTTAGCCTTTCACCCTTTGGCCGTTTGCCCTCTCTGTGTACCAGTCTGATCCACAGTCAGCAACTCCAGAATCTGAGTAAATCTCATCGCTCTGCTTGGACCACCCTGGTCCACGCCACCGTCATCTCTAATTAAAGGCCCTAGATTTTTAACAGTTTTTCCTTTTTTCTACCCTTTCCCACCCCACCCCCCTGGTGTATTTCCCACACAGAGGTCAAGGGGGTCCTTCTAAAGCATAATTCCAAGCACATCAGTCCTCCACTCAGCACGCTCCAGTGGCTGCTCAGCTCACTCAGGATAAAAGCCCAAGTCCCTGTGGGAGCAGATGCCATAGGCTCTCCTCTCACCCTTTCCCACCTTATCACCTTGCGCTGCAGGTCACTGCCCAGCTCTTACACATCTGCCCATAATTTCATCGCATTTCCCAGTCCATGTGGCTCCCAGCTGTGACTGCTTTTCATCAGGGGGACACCACCCCAAAAACTGTATGGTGTGAGCTGATGTATAGAAACCTAAGGTTAAGAGAGCCCTTCGTCCTGAAGCCAATATTTGGGAGGAAATGGCATTTCATATTAAACTGAACCACTGTGTTAAGTTGAAAATTTCCTTTGAGGCATTCAGTGATACGAAATTCCGTAGTGAAGTGCCTGACCCAAATGCAGATC
>RJWJ010015151.1:0-36659 GCA_004363605.1 Indri indri | reverse complement strand
CTTGTGAGTCCGCATCAATAGGCTCTGTTTTCCCAACAGAATTGAAGGCCATGAACCATGTCTTATTTCTCACAAAGGCCTTATTAATATGCTAGCCACTCCCAAGCTACATTTAGTACATATTTAGGGACTCGATCTAAAGAAGTACTGCTTTGGGCAAAGCCACTCTTTTGGCCCAAGTTGTGTCATTGATTTTTTTTTTTCTTATATCTGCTATTAACTTTTTTTTTTTTTTTTGGTCTTTTCTTTTTCTGGTAGTTGTCTTAAAAAAAATTCCTAGTTACCTGCTACATGGAGTTAAACTTTCTTATTTGTAAAGCACATATTACATGTGCTTGTGTTCTGTCTTTATAAGGCCATAGCAATGAATTCTAAAAAACGAAAAATTCAATAATACATATGTCTTGCCTATACATACCTAACATCTGTCCATCCTTTTAATCACTGAACATATTTGAGTGCCCACCGTGTGCCCACTCACAAGGGGCTCTGAGTAACACAACACTCATGGCCTCTATTCGTGAGCCTGCCATCAGAGGCTGGGGGGCAGGCAAGGGACATCGCATGAATAAATGTATAATTTCACACCTTGCTGAGTGTTACGAACACGAACAACAGAGTGATTTGAGGGAAAATAACCCAGGACACCTAAGGTAGAATTTGGATTTCTAACAAGTTCCCAGGTGATGCTGCTAGTCTGGGAGGAGGACATTTCACTCGACCTATGGATTAGCTCAGTGCATATTTAGACTCACCTGATGGAGGGGGGTTTAAACAAAATACTGATGCCCAGGCCCCACCCCTAGAAACTCTGTTAGAGTTTGCATAGGCTGGGGCCTGGGCATCAGCATGTTTAAAGGCATCTAATGTGCACAGGGGATTAAAAAAAACTACTGATGCTAGATGGCGCCAGAAAGGGTGGGTGCTGCTTGCTGAGCCCTGGTGAGTGTGTATATCCTGGGGCGGTTCGCCACCCAGTCAGCCTGGCGGTGGGCAGTGCCGCCTTCTTCCGGGGTGGGTCTCACAAATCCCCAGTGTGATTCTGTAATTCTACCCACCTGTCACATGAAAGAACTGGATCCTGACGGACCTGCTTGCCTTGAATTTGAGCTCTGGCGTGGAACGTTTCTACTAAGCTTAAATCATGGACAGCTGGACTCCATTCCTGAGCTGGGAGGCTGGGACAAGAGGGCGGTGGGGAACGGGCCGACCAACGGGTCTGTGGTACTGTAGGTGGAGTCAGGAGACTCTGGTTCTCTTCCAGCTCTGCTCTGACGAGGTAGGGACCTTGGCAAGTCACATAACTCCTCGGGCTACAGCTTCCTCGTTGACAAAATGGTGCCGTTGAAACAGGAGACGGCCATGCTTCTCTTAAATGATCCAATTCTAGCAATTTCGGTTGTGGCAGTAAACGTGAAACTGAACCCCAGTTTTCTCCCTGATACAGGAAGAGTTGGATTTGTGATTTCTGAGACTACTGTCAGCCCCATGTGCTATGACTCTACAAATCATATGAATAGCTAACATTTAAAGAGCATTTGTTATACACCAAGCGTGGTTCTAAGAGATTTACATCGTCTTATTTAATCCTAACAATAAAACAATGAGATAAATTCTATGATTATCATCCCCATTCTACAGATGAAGAAACTGAGGAACAAAGAGGCTAAGTGACTTACTTGCCCAGGCTCGCACATATAGCAGGTGACAGAGCTGAATTCTGACTCAGGCCATCTCCTCCGTGCTGGGACTCCCACCCGCCCCACCGTTCGCCACCACGCCTCCTCACTGCTCTCGCCTTCAGTTTCTCCAGCAATAAAAGCAGGGTTTGGACGACATCGTGTTCAGGGTTCTTTTAGCTCTAAAAGTCAGTGCTTTTATGGATATGGCTTCTCTTTCATTTATTCATATTTTCTTTATTAGTCAGCAAACATTGATTGAGCTTTTAGTACGAGGCCCAGGAGTCAGATTCCAATGTTTCACTGGCCCCCTCCTAGCTGTGTGGCTTTGGTCAAGTAACCTAAACTCTTTGGCCTCATGGGTCCCATTTCTTCAAATGGGATTAATAAAGTGTGCCGTGGCATAGTGGGTGTTGCATAACTGCTATATCGCACCTAGCACCGTGCCTGCCAAGCAGTAAGCGCTCAATAAATGTCAGTATCAGCCTCATCAGGCCCCACGCTAGTTGCTAGGAAAGCAGAGAGGAGTAACACACCGTCCCTGGCATCGCAGAGCTCACGGCCTAGGCGGGCAGGAAAGATGGGTACAGATCACCAGAATGCGGTGTGAAACCGTAGAAGCATGTTCCAAGCCTTTGAGGAATGCAGAGGAGGGAGCGATTACTTCAGGGGCGGGGGGTGAAAGTGGCGAGTTACCACTCACCTGGGAGCTTCGAGCCCCTTTGGGTGGTGAGAGGAAGAAACAGAAGGCTGTTAAGGTGAGCCCACCTTCTGAGGGGCCAAAGGCTTGGGGGACTGCAGGCGCCAGGACAGGGGCCGCAGACAGAGTGGACCCAGCGTGGAGCACAGAGGCTAGGAGCCCTGACCCCAACAGCCCAGGAGGCAAGAGTCGACCCTGAAAGGGATGGGCGGGCAGCAGGGAGACACACAGAGGCTGCAGCAAGGGTGAGTGGGCCGGAGGTAGAGCACACACCAAAGCCAGGGATCCATGAGCTGGAGGCACTTCGGTGGAGACGGATCCCTGTACAGCCACCTGGCCCTGCTGGCTGGTGGAAGGAGCCAGTCTTGGCCGAAGTCATGGGCCCTGCAGCTGGAAATAGGTAATTGGTGACACCTGGCAGAGGTGAGGTATACTCTGGCAGTGAGACAACCGCAGTTCCTGGTGGTGCTCCTTTCCCGAGAGGCTGGAATCATAGACTGGCAGAGCCGGAGGGGGGGGTGTGGGGATTAGCGATCGACCACCTCCCTTACAGATCCCTGACCATACCCAGAATCCTTCAGGGCAGGACTTTGGAATCTGCATTTTAACAAGCCTCCCTCGTAGCTCTAATATCTGCAGTCTCTGACAGCGCTTCGAGAGACTTTGCACTTTGACAGCGCTGGAGTCAAGGGAAGCTCGGTCATGAAAACCTGAGACTAGGCCAACCGACGAGTTGGGACCTCCGTATTTGCAGTTTTTACGGTTTAGGGGAAGCCTGTGTTGTCTTCCTCAAGGTTTCCTGTAAGACCCGTACACGCGCACCTCCACCCCCACCCTCTGCCTTCATTCTCAATGCGAAAGCTGCAGACCGAGAGGGTAACATTTACCTTAAAAATAAGGTAAAGAATTTTAAAAAATTTACAGGAAAGGGAATGCACCTTGTTGACCTCAAATTTGAAACCCCCTTCACACAGGCGTCATCCTCACCAGCCCTTTCCCACGTGTGAAACATTTAGTCAAAGGTCTGTCTGCCTTCTTGAAGACCTCCCTGCACGCGGAGAGCCGGGGTTGGGGTGGGCGGTGTTCCTGTTCCTTCTTTCCTTCTTTCAACCCAGCCCCTTAAGCCGACTCCTGATACTGTCCAGTCTTTTAAAACCTAAGGGAACTGGCACATAGCTTTGATCAGCAGCGTGTACCTATCTCTGGGTGAAAAAAAAAAAAAAAAGCAACTTTCAAAACACATGCTAGAACATGTGCTGAGCGAAGAGAAACCCTGTAAACTGCCTGAACCGCCCTCAGGTTGATGGGAGGTGGAGTGGAGCGTCCTGACTTGCAGCATCCCTTGGCAGCTTGTCCCAGTCTCCCAGTTTCCCAATGGCAAGGCAGCTGGGAGGGCTTCAAACCTCTGTGGCCCAGGGTGGGGGCCTGGCTGCGCATGGGCACGTGCTTTGGGCCGTTGGGGAGCGGAGGGGTTGCGTGAGAGAGAGTTCCCTCCACATTGCCCTGGGGCATTCTCGGGGGTGGAGTCGCTGGCCCCAGAAGCAGGCAGGGTGCCTCCAGGACCCCTTCCTCATGGGGATTTGCCTAAGGGGCCTCCCTCCTGCCTGATGCCGATGCAGGGTCCTCTGAGACGGGGCAGAGAGTTAGGCCATGCGCTCCACCCAGGAAAAGGCAGACTTGCTGGAATTCGACTGTCCATCCAGCTGGGGGGGGTCTCAGGGAAAAGGGAGGGAGCTCGCACCACGTTCCCTGCATCCCACAGACAAGCCCAGCCTCCAAAGGGCGCCAGCAGCAGACAGAGGAGATACTGGGGAAATTTCTCCGGGGAAATCTCACGCAAGCCTGTAAGAAACTTGACCTCATTTGCATTTTCTGATTGAATCACTGATAGGGTTTTAGTTCTCTCCCTTGCCTTTACAAAGACAGGCCCAGGAAGGAAGAAAGGTTAAGTTACCTAGTATTTTCAGGAGAAATGGATTATTACTGATCGTCAACCTGGTTCTCTTACATATGATGTTTCTAGGCCTTGACTAATTCCACGGTGGATGGGTGTCTGTATGGTGTTATTTTAAAATCTTTCTTGCCTTCTTGCACATCATGGTTTAAGGAAAACTTCAGCAGCACACAGAGCACTCTCCTGAAGGATTTATTAGTTAACGGAATCTTCATCCTCATTATGGTGGTGATGGAATTTCTTTCAGGGACTACAGTCCCAGTAATAGCATAAATCAAAGACAAGACTGTTGCTTGCTCTGCTCAAGATTTTGTTTTTAATCTCATGCCCCCAAAGGGAAGGGAAATTTAGCTGCAGAAAACCAGAGAGTGAGACCAAGTTATTTAGATGTCATTGATGACCTGGATGGTTAGAATCTATTCACTGGTGTCAAGCAGCCTTTACGGAAGGTTAACAATGGCGCAGAGTTTGTTCTTCAGCATGCCTGTTGGCATTCCTTGTGCTGGTTTTGCAAAAGTCCATAAGCACAGTTCTGTCTGCCTGGCCCAAACCATGGTGGAAAATATTGCTGTGACAAGGAATTAGCAACTCTCTTGCTGGGCCTGTGTACACAGGACTCTGAGACATGTACCTAATCTTAGGAAAGACAAAATTAGAGCCAAGGAAAATCAGTTCAATTCATTTTCCTTCTGATGAAAGAAAGTATGAATCCTTTTTGTTTTTTCATGCAAAAGCAAGAAACTACTTTTCAAAGTGCGGCGTTTCACACCTCACTGGGTGCTAAGTTCATTTTTCTTCTTAATTGTTAGTTACTCCCTTTTTCTGCATCCAAAGAGAAGGGACTTTTGAGGGCCCCAGAGTCCCAAAGGAAGGATATTCCATCAGTGGAGTGGACATCCTATGCTTCTAAATGGGCAAGGTTGATTCAGACACATTCTGGTTCTTTGTTGGGCTTTGCCACTTAGCTGTGTGACCTTGAGGAAGGTACTCTACCTCTCTGAGCTTCCATGTCTTCCTCTGTTAAATTGGCTCAAATTCCTGTTTTGTAGGGTGTTAGGAAAGAAAAAGATAATGTATGTGAAGACTCTAACAGGGTTCTCCTTACCTCCGTTTTTCTCTTATATGGAAAATTCCTTTAAAACAAAACCTAAGGCGGGTTTTACTTTAAGCATCTGAACATATTAGAATCCGTGTACCTGTTCCCTGATTTCATTTCACATCCTCCCCTCTCAAATATTGCTCCTTTTTCACTTTGCCTCATTCCTAACCCCTGCTGCCCACAGTATTTCTCTCCTCTCAAGAATCTCCTCCCTCATTTTCTTTTCTCATTTCTTCATCCGTTTTACTCACCTGTGATTCATGCAAGGGAAGTTGGGGAAGGACTAGCGTTAGGGCCGGGGCATAGAATGTAAGAGAATGGAGTATAAAAGGAAAAAGAAAAAAAATTATGTTCTTTCATTCATTCAACAAATATTGATGACGCACCTACCGTATATAAACCCAGGGCACAGGACTGGCACGCGTCATGCCCCTACAGAGGTACACGGGCAACCCTGGAAGTAAATGGGCGAGTATGATTCTCTCTGCCAAGTGCTTTGGCACAGGAGAACAAGCACAAGCTGTCGTGGGTGCACCTCGGAGGGATCTCAGCCCACACGTAGGAAGGAGGTAACATCCACCTGAGAACCGGAGGTAAAAGCAAGAGAGAAAGGGCTTGCCAGGCTGGAAGCAGGGTGCGTAAAGGCACCGAGGGGAGACTGAACCTGGTATGTTTGAAGAAATAAAAGATGAGGATGGAGACAGGAGGAATAAGTTCTGGTGCTCTGTTGCATAACATGGTGGCTATAGTTAATAATCATGTATTTTATACAGGCATACCTTGTTTTATTGCACTTGCTTTATTGCATTTTGCAGATACTGTGTTTTTGACAAATTGAAGGTTTGTGGCAACCCTGTGTCGAGCAAGTCTATCGGCACCATTTTTCCAACAGTGTGTGCTCACTTCCTATCTCTGTCAGCATTTCTTAACAATAAAGTATTTTGAAATTAAAGTATGCCCATTTTTTAGACATAATGCTATTGTACACTCAATAGACTACGGTATAGGGTAAACATAGCTTTTGCGTGCACTGGGAAAGCAAAACATTTGTGTGACTTCTTCTATTGCAGCGTTTGCTTTATTGCCGGGATCTGGAACCGAACCTGCAGTGTCTCTGAGATATGCCTGTGTTTCAAAATTGCTAAAAGATTAGATTTTAAATGTTCTCACCACAGAGAAATGACAAGTATGTGAGGTGATGGATATGTTCATCTCACAGCCTGTGCATGTATCTTAACATCACATTGTACCCCATAAATACATACGATTATTACGTGTCAACGAAAAATAAAATTTTTTTAAAAGGATTAGGATGGAGAAACAGAATACAGGGGAGAGGGTGTCGGAAGATGGACTGGAGGGCTCTGCGTGCCTTGGGGGGTTTAGCCTTGACTCGAAGAACCAGAAGAAGCTGGTGGGAGTAAATGGGGGTGGGGAAAACAGTGATCTGATCTGTGATGTAGGCGCCTTGCTCTGGCGTATCTTTCCACAAGATAGGTTGGTAGGTTGGGCCCTTAGAGTTGCCGGGTCCTCGGCTTTGAAAAGAAGCTGCTTTGCTGAAGTTCAGTGCTGCCAGTGGTCCAGCGAATTGAGATCAAAAGAGGTCCCCCTTGGCTGGGCGCTGTTTTAAGGACTCTGCTGAGGGTTTAAACGGACTAGTTTTGAAATGTAAGACAAACCATAATCACCAGGCAATGCTCCCTTGTTTTGCCAGGGAGAGACATTTATAGGTATTAAACTAGTTCCAGAAGGCCTCTAATACAGTTCCTTAAATGCAATAATAACACAGAATTATTAGGGGAAACTATTATTATTATTCCAAGTAATAACATAATTTTGTGCCCATGGAGGACATCCAAAGTGCTGAGAGAAATGAGCATTGGTTAATTAAGCCTGGCCACTCCTCTGTGAGTTAAGCGAAGCATCGTTAGGCTCGTTTTTATAGAGGAGTCAACTGAAACACTGTTGAGCTCGTTGCCTTCCTTAAGGTCAAACCATGGGAAAATAAACTGGGAATTTTTACATTTTATCAGCCCTTTCACCTCATGCATCCTGCTTATGCACATGGATTCGGATTCACCCAGTGCCTAAGCAAAGAATAAACCTCCAGGGTTGGGAAACCTTAGAGACTCGAGTCCTGCCCTCCCTACCCCAGTGTCGAGGACTAAGAGGAGAGGACAAGCAACCAGAACCGAGCCTAATAAATGTGTTTCCTCCTCCATGCTCTCATCAGCCTTTATGCACAGAGAAAAGCCAATTCACAGTGATGTCAAAGGCAGCCCTTTGGAGAAAAACAACACCACCAGCTGAAAAATGGCAAACAAAGCCAAGAAGGGTGGGGAAGGGGATGGAAGTTCACAGGGCCGCTGTGGGGGGCTTCCTGTCCTGGTGGCAGGAGTACGAAGCCCAGCAGTTCTTAAGCGTCTGCTGATGCAGCCCTTTTCTTCTCTTCTACCCACGTGCTTCAGCTCTGGCCTCCCACCTCCAAAATTCCAGGATTCAATCTTGGAAAAGACACCTGTGGGACTACGCTGGGCATCTTAGGAAGCTGTGTCCTCTCTTCCAGATCATTCATTTACTTTTTCCTTCCATGAATCTTTAACTTATGTCAGGAACTGCACTGGACACTAGAGATACAGAGCAGAAAAAGGCTTGATTCCTACCCATGGGAAGCTCGAGTCTGGAGGAGAAACAATACCACCCGTCCCCTTCACTCTGCCCACTTCCACTGAAAATTGGCATCCTGAGCATGAGATTTGTGCTCCAGGACAAGAGAGTCACACGCTGTGCACCTTGGAGAATGCAGGATAATTCTACCTGGGGAGTCGGAGAAAGCTTTGGGGAGGGGCTAGCATTTGAGCCAGGTTTAGAAAGATGAGATTATTGGGTTGAGAACTAAAAGAAAGTCCTTCTGGGCAAAAGGAACAGCCTAGGCAAGGGCATGGAGACATGATGCTGTACTAGGTCTGAAAACTATTTAAAAATTTAAGTCTTCATTATGCAAAATTATTCCTTTGGACTTGAAGAGCTAAATTAGTCCCTAATTATATATCCTATCATAATTTTCATAGATTGTTTTACAACATGCCATACACCTCTTTATCCAAATAGATTATAAGTTACTAAAGTTCTAAGACCTTGTTTTCCCGCAGAGCGTGGAACTGAGCAGGACTGAGTATCCAACATTTACCTAAGAGATGTGAAGAAAAAGTCAGAGTTAGACACGAGTTTGAAGACCTAAGCTCAAAGGTCACTTCTGCCGCCAGCTCACTGAATGATCTTGAATATGACGCTTAAGTTTTCTGAGTCTTGATTTTCTCATATGTGAAATTGTGATAAGTATGCTACTTCTCAGGATCATTTCAATGATAAAATAAGGCAACACAAATAAAAGTGCTCTGTAAGCTATAATCTATCATATAAAATATTGTCATTATTATGCCTGACCTGATAAATAACTATAATAAAGAGATAATATTGTAGAGTAGTTGCTGTTCCCTCAACTGTGGCCAATTAGAAGCTCTAAGTTCGGCCACAAGGAATGCTGGGATTGCACCAGCAGGCCGATCGGAAGAGGCGCAAAGGTTGAAGACCAGATTGCAGTCAACAGATTCCAGACCCCACTCACCACTAGGGGTGGATCTCCTAACCCATCGCCTGCCTAGATTCTCACTGCCTGGAAGACTGGGAGAGCTAAGCACAGATTTCAAGTCTTTGCCATCTATAGATTCCACGGGACTCGAGCCAACAGAGCCCACGGTGCACGACCTTGAGTGCTCAATGAAGAGACAGAAAGGTGTTCCCTGGGGAAAGCAGCAGGCTGTCCAGATAGATCACAAAGGAGGTGGCTGGCAGGGAGCTCTGTCTTCACCAACCTGTCTGCTTTTTGTGGGCTTAGAGGATATGGCATTTCCCAGGTTCCTCCAGGTTAGGTTGGGGCCGCGAGACTGAGTCCTGGCAAAGGACAATGTAAGTGGACAAGGTACAAGTTCTCGTTCTTCTGTTTCTCCTTCTCGTGGGGCCCTTGGAGGCCACGTGTTCCAGATGGTGGCGAAATGAGACGGAGAAGGACTACTGATCTGCATCAGACTTGATGGAATCAAGAAGTAAAGCACTTTCTGTTAAGCCACTGAGATGGAGGGTTTGTTTGTTACAGAGCGCAGCGTCTTCTGACCAGTACAGTGTGGCATTGCCTTGGAGACGTCAGCATAGTTCAGAATCCTAAAGCACCCCTTTCTACTGCACTGGCAGGACATGCCCCTTCTGGATGACGTTTGTGCATCCAATGTGCAAATTCCATCAGTCACACGACACTAGGGCTCTCTGACCGAAGACCTCCTTCATCCTGACTTTATATTTCTACTCAAACCCACCAGGTGCTGAATTTACAGTGTAACTCTCAGATGACACTATTATTTCTCTTCTATCACTGGCGGGTGAGGAGGTGTCCTCTTGTCTCCCTAAACCACTTAATGCATATTTATTGACATTGTTCCTAGGTCCTTAAAAATATGGGATAATAATGAATAACTTTAGCTAACACCTATTGAGCTTTTTGTTTGTGTCAGTCACTGGGAAAAGTGCTTTATCCATATATCATTTCATTTAATTTTCACAACAAACTTACAGGGTGGGTACTGTCCTGTTTCTATTTTACAGATGGGGAAATGAAGGCACCAGGAAGTTAAGCAAATTTTCCACGGTCAAACAGAGGGAAGCAGACATTCAAATCTAAGCAGTGGGATGCGAGAGGCTATGCTTGTAAACCTGCTATGTTTCACCACAATGTGCATGATTCTTAAAAACTAAAGGGTGCCACCACTTGATTCAATTTTGGGGTGCTTAAATAATTAAGGAAATTTGCCATTTCGATATTAAAATAATGAACATGAAAATGATTCAACTATCATAAATAACCTGAGATGAAAAGTTGTTAGCCACCCAAGAGACAGTAAGTGAAATTAACATCCTTTGGTCTTTGGCTGGCTTTGCATATTGCTTACCATGGATTAGTGATCAAATAGATATTTGAAAGACGTAGATTATAAATCCACCGGGCAGGACCAGGTCTACAGATATGTACTAGACAGAAATAAGAATTGAGATGTGGGTAAGAATAAATGACATAAAGAAACTGTCAGTTTGCTAGTGGATTAAAATTTCTTTTCAGATAATGTTTCTGTATTATGTTGTTGGTCCAAAGTATATTTGACCATTTTACTATGTTAAACACAGAATGAAGGAGCTTAGACAGAATGGTTAGAGATAGCAGATTAAACACACATATGTAGTTCTGTTCTCTCCTCAAAATCTTCTAAAGTGATTCGTAAAGAGTCTTTTTAAAGGATAACCCGCCTGGCCAAAAAGAACAGGAGAGCATATATCAGCAACAATATTTTGGAAGCTGGAAAACAGATGGAACAGAGGCGACTGACTTACCAGAGATAAGAAAGCTGGCAGCAATAGGAAAAACCTAGAACATCACAGAACCTGGTGCCACAAAGGTTTGAGAACTGATGACACCAGTTACCTCTGAAAGCAGAGAATGAAAATTTTAGTTGGGCTAAAATAAGATTGATTAAAAGTCTGTTTAAGTAGCAATTTGATCCCAGATGCACTCTGGGAAACTACCCTATCCCTTCCCTGAGTCAGAGAATTATTCTTTGGATAGAGTAAAACTGAGTGTCTCTGAACTTGGGGCACTGTGTGCAAACAGTGGGGTTAAGATATACGTTCATATATTTAATAGGAGACTCCTTCCTTTTTTCCTTGGGCTTGTCTCCCACACAATAGTAGCCAGATGTGCACCTCTAAGCAGCAATGGAATCTTCTCTGTGGTATCTGACTCTTCTAAGAGGACTAAAAGACTAAAGGAACTGGCATTGGAGCTCCCCAAGGAAATGGCCCAGCAAGTTATTCTATCAGCGAATGAATCCCTCTCATGTGCCCAGAAATCATACACAGCTTCTTAATGCCCCACTCTCACATATGAGATAACCAGGAGTTACCAGGCATTTGAGGAAAGCTTCTAATGTGCAATACAGAGATTAAAAAAAATAGTAGCAAGGGGAAGAACGAGAAACTACGAAAAGAGAAAAAGAAATCAGAGGCTGGGGAGTGGAATACCCCTGTCCTTAAGAAACACAGAAAGACAAGTAGAGATATCACATTCACGAAAAAGAACAATATTCTGTTAAAAAGGAATACTCCAAACTGATAATGAACTGTAACGAATTAAAAATCGATGGGTAGGAGATGAACAACGAGAGAAAAGGGACAGGGAATGGAAAGGGTAAAATAATTCGAGAGATAATTCAGGAAAATTTTCCAGAACTGAAGGTTCTCACTGAATCTCTCAAACGTCTAGTGCAAGAGGTGGAGTTAGATCCTCTCTCAGGCAGTATCACTACGCAATTTCAGAACACCAAAGAGAAGAAGACCCCTGGTTTCCAAAGAGCAACAACAGCTTTCATATAAGGGATCAAGAATTAACTGGTATTAGACTTCTCAACAGCAACTTCAGAAACTAGAAAGTGGTGATACAAGGTTTTCAAAGTCCTAAAGGAAAATGATTTCCAGTGTAGAATTCTATATCTGAACAAACTGGGTTAGAATAAAAACGTTTTCAGATATGTGAGGTCCCCAAAATTTTACCTCCCACACATTGTTTCTCAGAAGACTACTGAAGGATATTTCATCAAAATTGAGGGGCCAGGCATGGTGGCTCACGCCTGTAATCCCCGCACTCTGGGAGGCCGAGGCCAGAAGATTGTTTGAGCTCAGGAGTTTGAGACCAGACTGAGCAAGAGCGAGACCCTGTCTCTACTAAAAATAGAAATAATTATTCGGGCATGGTGGCTCATGCTTATAGTCCCAGCTACTCTGGAGGCTGAGGCAGGAGAATCTCTTGAGCCCAGGAGTTTGAGGTTGCTGTGAGCTAGGCTGATGCCACAGCACTCTAGCCTGGGCAACAGAGCAAGACTCTGTCTCAGAAAAAAAAAATTGAGGGTGTAAACAAAGAAAGACAGGAGGCTCTAAGAAACAAGGAAGCTAACAAAATAGAGAGTGAAAGAGAAATCACAAGACAACAGCCATGAAACAGCCCAGAGAAACACCAGTCCAGTGTGGAGCAGTCCAGAAGCCTTCTGGGGAAACAGCTTCAAGGTGAAATTGATAGAAATACCTGATGTGTTTGAATGTATTGAGACTTGCACAACTAGGGGAGAGTTTGGAGTTGAATAAGTAATAAGCAGATAAAAAATTAAGCAAGCAAAAAAGTAAATTATTAACACCAGGAACAACATAATATTATACCTAAAAGAAAGACTACTCATTGTATACAACATGACCCGGCAGTAAATAGCTTTTAAATTGTCATAAAACCAGAAGCACAGAACACTGATCCAACCAAAATTGTGACAGATCTGCACTGGCAGGACGGGGGGGACAGGAAATGTACATGCGTGTGGTGGGGGTGGAAGTTCTTGAAAGAAGGCAGAAACCTCATCTTCCGTCATGGAAGTTCAATAGATAAAGCCTAAAACAGCAAAGTCAAGAGGTAGTTACATAAACCTGTTATTTAGAGATCTGGAGGTAAATATCAAAAGAATCAGCTAAAGGAGTTGAAAGTGGTTGCTCTTGGGGCACAAGAGATGTAGTGAAGGACTGTTGGTTTTTCTACAAAGCTTTGTAGAATGATTTGTCCTTTTAAATAATGTGCAGGTATAACTTTAAAAAACAAATTTTCAAAAAGACAGAATTGGGATTCACTGCACACACTGCCACCAATTGTGGCAGTTCAGGCCACTATTACCATATAATTTACTAATCCGAATCTGACATCGGCTCGGTCGTTCCAAGAAGGCATGGAATTTTTATTTATAGAATTTACAGGTGACAGGCGTCTTTTTAATAGACAAGAACCTCAGTGCAAAGAAGTTCAGTGACTGCACCAAGGTCCCCCAGCTCAGTTTGAGCAGAATCAAACCTGAAAACCAGAGTCACTCACACTGGGCCCAGTTTTCTTTCTTGACTCCAGTCCTAGCCTGCTCCTAACCTGCTGGTCCTTAATGTCACTGAGCGTGTTGTTTTTCCATCCGTAAAGTGGTAATAATAATACCCGTGGTGCCTACTTTGTAGCATTGCTGTGGGGATCAAAGGAAACTGTGGTGAAAGCACTTCGTGAAACTGTCAGGCCTTGCAGATCCCAGAAGTTGCTATTCTTATTCTCATTACCGCCGCAGCGCCCTGGGAGAGAAGGCAGTTAAGGCAATCGGAAAGTTCTTTTTAGTAATACTGATGAGGGTTCTTCTGTGGTATTGTAAGACTGGCATTCTAGAAGGCATGGCAAGAGATGTTTTAACCATTCTGTTCTGGTCTGGCCTAGTTTTAGCCTGTGTGCTGTTCCTGTTCATGGGTGGAGGTGTAGACACCTTCACACAGAGGTAAAGTTGGAGTCAGAACTTGTGAAATTGTGGGTCCTTTTCACTCGGGCACATCAGCCAGCCAGCCGGTAGAGTATGTACTTTTCTCTGCCCCAAATTTTTTGTTCTGTTTTTTAAATCCCTTGCATTTTTTTTCCCCCTCTTGGGTTCTTACCAAGAAATCAAAAGCAAAAGAGTAGACTCCTTCTGACAGTCCTGACTTTCCCACTGAAAGGAAAATTTCAAGGCAGCATATCACCGCGTAAAATGCTTATGAGCGATGCAGTCAGATTGGCCGGAGCACTAAGAGGAGGGGCTTGCAAACAGGCCCCAGGCACCAAATCCTGCCCAAGCCACCCTCTGCATTGTCGGGGCGGTGGGAGGCTTGCAGAGAGAGGACTCGGTGCTCCAGAGGGGTTCCTCAACACCTATGACTGAAACCTCTGTGGCTCCTTTTGACAATTGAACAATGGGTAGAGGAAAAAAATTTCATATTATGGAACCATAAAGGGAGCTTTGGAAAGCGTCCAGTCACACTCTTACTTGGCAGAATTGGAAACCGATGCCAAGTAATGTGATTTGCCTCATCTGGTCAAGGGCAAAACCAGGACTGGAATCCAGGGGTCTTTTACACCCTTCTTAGTGGCGTTCTGCTCCGTGTGCCAGGAGAGGAGCCCACTGGGCTCTAGAACGTTCACTAATGTACAAGGAAGGCAGATCTACCGTATAATCCTATATCGATAACGCAATATAATATCAGCTAACACGGATTGAATGCTAACTAGGTTTGAAGTGTTTTACATAAATACTCAGAACAACCCTGCGAGTTGGTTCCTTTGATTACTCTATCCTAGAAATGATAAAACAGAATCAGAGAGAGTAAGAAATTTTCCCAGCGTTGCATACCCTGTACGTGCTGGGCTCAGCCCCAGTCCTCTGGCTCCTTATTCCGCCATCTTGCTGTTCTCTTCTCCTGCATTAGCTGCGTTAAGGTTTGGTGCCTGGGTTTTAATTGTTGGTGGCAGTTGGTGGCAGCAGCCCTCTTCTCTCTTTCCCGCTGCCTTTTCTATGACTCTGTCTGAGTTCCCCAGCCCTGTTGGATTGTTGTTTATGGTTTAAATGACTGACACAGTTTTATTTGGGCTGTTGTCAGAGTGACTGGGTATAATGAAGTCACCCTCTGGCAGGTGTTCCCTTGCCTGTCAGAGGCGAGTGGCGTCATGGTGAGAGGGGATGGCTGCCTATGGTGGGGGCAGGGGGCCGAGAGGAGCCCGGGACAGCTCGGGCTGCAGGTTGGGGAAGTAGCTGGTGGAAGCAGTGATTCATTACCCTGGATCCCTGGGATTTTCAGCAATTTTCACGCCCTAAACAAAACTGGTGTGTTATAAAACTGTGGCTGAGAAGTCGTTTTCCCTTGATTTACGTGGGCGATGAGGAAATCATTTTTAAAGCTACATATAGGAGGAGGCCAATGAGTGCATTAAAAAGGAACAATGAATAAATTTGGATTTTAGGTTTCTGGTTTCTTCTGTTGAAAGAGAGAGCCTACTTTAATTTAAGAGTTATGATCATAGGCTTATATAGAGATATTAACCGAGAAAGGATCTCTAAATTTACAATTCAAATACATAAACCCTGGCTAAAATGCAAGGAGACTAAATTTTGTGTGTGGCTCTTGAAATCAGTCATTTAATCTCATACATATGTAATTTTAGAGTCACACTCCCTTGTTTGTGGAAATTCAAAAAGATTGGTAATCGCCGGTGGAGTTCAAGCAATCAAACTTAGCCACATTTTCAATGACCCTGATTCATGAACTTGCTCACTCAAGCACTGCGGAAATAGCCCTTGTCTGGGAGTCAGACCACTCTGGGTTCTGATTCAGATTCTGCCATTCGCCGTTCGATTTTGGCCAAGTTACCTCTCTGAGCCTCAGTTTCCTCTTTTTTTCAAATGAAGAGGATTAATTTGGGCATCCAGAGGTTGTTTGGAGCATTACATGATAGTTGTATTAAAGAATCATGGCATAATGCAATAGCTAACATAGAGCACACACATGTTGACTGTCGATATTATTGCCAGCACTGGAGAGTACTTTGTCTGTTCCTGACATACATGGGAGAGAGAGACAGCGAAACACACAGTGAGAGAGAAAACCAGAGGAAAAATAGAGTGGAAATAGAAGGGGAGAAGACCAAATATAGACTTCCCCACTCAGATGTATAAATACCAGTTCTCCACAGTGTAGGTCAGAAACTTATAGTTGTTCCTATCCCTTCTGTTTTGGGGTAACTGGAGGAAATGCTTACACCATGGGGGTTGTAGGGAGTAATAAACAACTACTTCCTCTCGAGTTAGACTCATAGGATGTCAAAGAAAGAAGAAGATCTTGGGATTCTTTTATTCTACTACTAGGGAAACTGAGGCCCAGAAAGATGGTGTGACAGGCAATTAGCACCCAAGCTAGGACTCCAACTCGGGGCAGCCTCTCTGGTGTCCCTTCCACTCCGAGGTGCTGTGTGGGCTCTGTACCCCACGTCTCACGGCTGCCCACTTCCTTGCCTTTGGTAGGCGCAGCAAAAGCTGACACACACGTCGCACAGAGGCACCTCCTCTTTCGTCCGGACCTGTTGAGTATTTCATAATAGGTTGTATCCTTGGACAACGAACATTAAGAGGCCAAACAAGTGAACTTGAGAGGACTGCTGGGCTCTAGATTTCTTTCCATTACCTTCTTCTGCCTCCTCTGAGAGTGAAGAATTAAACAGGTTCTTCCCTGACTGGGCTGTGCCCATTTGGTCCTAAGGGGCTGCGGCTCTGGATGTGCAGAGGAGAGGGAAGGTTTCAGCCAACAGGAATTCTAATTTGAGGCATAAATTAACGCACACCTGAACAGGTGACATTATCCCAATGATAAATTGCTGTAGGCACAGGCCATTGTGTTCATAAGGGTGATTTATGGCCCAGGTTTAGAAATGAACAGAGAAAGAAATATTTAAATGTAGCCATTTAAAAACCAAGCTGTTAGGTTTAGGGCTGTCTTTAAAAAATTGAGGTGTCTTTCTTTTGTTGGACTTGTTCATATTAATCAAAAAAAAGTGGCATGGCATAATTAAAAAAAATTTTTTTTTTTAAAACAGGGGAAAAAGCATTTAGGTTTTTAAGTAGGACATGTTAAGGGTTTTCCTTCCTGTTTTACTTTTTCCAGAACATAGAACCCAGAATGAAACCTCCAGGAATCTGCACGTACTTTCTTTACTTAGGCCTTCTCTCAACGTCTTGTCTTTTGAGGCTAAGCAGAAAATGAAAACCTTAATTGATTTCCTGCCTTATTGAATCTGGACAAAGATTTTCATCTCTGTAGACACAGAAATATCTGAAAAAGGCAAAGGTGGTTTGTCAACAACAGGTGAAAATCATTTCATATGCAAAGAGAAGTAGAAGAAATAAGCCACCAACTCATGAAATGCACACCCCCTCCAAATAAATGTATACGTACACACACACACAATTCCTTAAAAGGCATGGTTTTTCCTTCTGAACATGGAAACCAGATCCTTGAGCTATTTGTCCTTGGTTAAGCCCCTATAGGGGAAAGAGAAATGGGTCTCATGAAATATTTAGGAGAATTCCCACCCAGGCAGAGTCACAAAGAATAAATGAAATTAGCCCTTTACAGGGCCAATGGCCCTCTGTGAAGCCAGAAATAATGATAAAGTATGGCGGCTGCCATTTTTTTGTTTGTCTCCCATCATGTGCTGTATGTGGTCTACCCCCACACACGTGATCTGCATATCGATCCATGAGATGGAAATTGTTATCCACATATTCGGATGAGGAAGCTGACCAGAAGGGTTATAGTTGGCCCATGACCGTGTAACCTGACTCGTCAGGGCCTAGGTACAGAATCGGGTCTGTGGGACTCCAGCCCTCTCGCCCGCTCAGATCCTCCCTGCATGCAGTGGTGCCTCTTCTTGTTCCACTCCCACCCCATTCCCAGCAGGCATCGTCAAGCAGCTCTGGTTTCTGGTGCCAGATCACCCACTGCCTAGCAATTAGACCTGAAGCCAGCCGCGGCCCCTCTCCAGCCTTCATTTTCCACTTCTATAACATCAGTAATTCATTTCTTATCTAGCTAACGCGGTTGCTATATCCAATGGAGCCAGGTAAAATATATGCGAAGACAGGCTTTTACACCGACAGACACCACCATCAACATCATTATCGTGATCATCCTCATTTTATACTCTAAGATTTTATGCTGTATGCTTAAGGAATTACCCCATACCACCCTGCTTGTGTTCTATTGGGAGATTCCTGTAATCTTAAAAAGCCCGTGAAGAGCTAGGAGGCTCCTCCGAAACGCTGAGGTTGCTTCGCAGGGTCTGCTCACAGATCCCACACCGTGGGGTGCCTCTCCTGGGCTTTCGGGCGGCCGCGTCAGGGCATCTGAGGCCAGAGAGCTTCATGTCTTTATAACATTATGCATTAGAGTCATCTGTAAAATGAAGAGACATTCCAAATAGCCCTTATGTTTTTTATTTTTTCATCTTGGCACGGGGACACAGAGCAATTTTCCAGAATGTTTTAAATAGGAAAAAATGGTCATTCTCAAGACAGCCGTTCTGTATTCCTGAGCCTCTGGGTCATATTCACATTCAGAAATATCTCAGCCACTAAAGTCTGTGTTTCTTTAAATGGGCTATTTCTTTTATTAAAACAAACGAAGGCAGCATTCATTCCTTATATAATAGTCTTACCTCTGAACCCCGTGGGCAGGGAGGGTTCAGAGTCCCTGGAACACACTGGGGGGAGGGGAGGAGGCCACTATTTAGGAGAATGTCTCCTGTACTGCCTAATTGATCCTTTCCTTCCAAGCCCTCCAGGTCCGGCACGAATTTTATCTAGTGGCGATTAAACGCTTTAAGTGGGTCTGCACCAGGTAAGGGCTGCCCCTAAGGGTTGGCAGTAGTTGCCACTGTATTTTGTGATCTTCCCTTGGTAATAAGTCTTTACACCTTACAGATGACATTCCCAGTTTAAAAGTCTAGGTTTTTTTTTCAGTGGTTCACTTTAATAAGCATGCAAAATCAATTACTGTGTGCCAGGCACCGGGGAAAGTATTGGGAATGCAGGCTCATTGTGGCCCCTGCCCTTGAGAAGGTCACAGAGTGACAGAGGAAAGACCAAATCCGTAAGAGCCAACATAGTAAATGCCGGAGTCAAGACAGGAATGATGTGTGAGGGGCCTGCACACTGAGGGAGCAAGTCCTCTTCTGAAAGAGTTAGGGTGGTTTTGAAAAAGCAGCAGAGGGAGCAGGGTCATGTGAACTGGGTCCTGAAGGATGAATAGGAGTTTGGTAGTAAGGAGTCCCTCTGTGGGGCAGGCAGAGGAGGTGTTATTTACTAGCCTATAGCCAGGAAACCTGGACTCAGAGAAAGTCAGTGACTCCCTGAGGTCACAAAAAGGAGGCTGCTGTATGTGACAGCTCGCTGCAAGCCTGGTACACTTCCTCTCACAGACCTGTCCCAGCACTTAACATGGTTGTCTTTTTAACATCAAAAGAAATAAGCATCAATGTGAAATCTTCACCTCGTCCTTGTGGGTTTATAAGGTTGATACTTTCCACCAGAGCTGAGTCAGAGCCACAATTACCAAAGCGAAATTCTGTTTTAAATTAGTCTTCCTGGCATTTCTTTCTCTGCTTCATAACTAAATCCTGAAGCTTGTCATCCTGTTGTCGAGAGGAGTGTACAGAGGGTGTGCTATGGTTGGGGCCAGAGAGGTGTTGGAAATGGTTGAATGAAATGGGACAGCTGTCATTCTTTGTTTGTTTATTTAACAAATATTTGTGGTATACCCATTGTCAGTGGTGTGCTGGTAAATGTTTATTCTATAGAAGAAGAAAGAAAAAAAACAGCCCTGCATTGTAATGTTTGCCAATGTCCCTGGTGTAAATACTCTCATGGCAGCCAATGTTGGGTGACTGAGGTAGATGTTGCTGAGTGCCAGTTTGGCAGGAGATGCACAGACGTGGTGCCGGCCACATCCCTGCAGGCTCTGGAGATCGACTGATGAACAAAATGGACATAGTTCCAGCCCTAAGAAATCAGAACCCCTGATTATTGGTCAGATGAAATGTAGACAGTATTTTCCATTTGATCCTAGCAACATTCCTGTTAGTGTTCCAAAGAGAAAGCCAGAGATAGAGGCTCTGAGACCCGGAAACAGAAAGTCAGAGACAGAGAGGCAGAGAGCGAGAGAAAAAGCCCAAGACATTCCAACACACGTATCTTGGTGAATTCTAAAAAGCTCCAGCCGTTTGTCTCTTCCTGTGACCCCTGACCTCCTTACCTACCTGCCTGCTATTGCCGTCTCCAGCACATGGGTGTTTAAAAGAACATCCGATTGCAGGAGAAAAAGAAAAAGAGATGATTGCTAATTCTTCGTGCCTCTTATGACATACTTCGTATTTTAGTGGTGGGATTTTTTTGGCATCAGAACTTATTTACTGACTCCCTCCAACCCCCATATTTTTGGACTAGTGCAGAATGTAAATAAATATGAATCTATCAGAGGAGGAGCTATAATGTTTTGAATGGAGATGTGTCAACATCCAGCTCTTGTAAGGGAATGCCAGACAGCAGCAGCCATCGGTGCTTGGGCCCTGGGAGTGCCTGGGCGCCTTTTCGTAATGTTCCGGTCTAGCCATAAAGAAGAAACTCCCTTCGAGGTGTGATTGAGAGGCCACCAAGAAGGCCTTCTGACCCCAAGCTAAGTCCTCCCTGGTCTGTCACCTTTGCCGAGTTGTCACTATTGGTTTACAGCAGCATTCCCTGCGTTATAATTAATACCCACGAAAACTTGCTTTGCTATCATTGAGCATTGACACCTTAGGATAAATTAGTTCATCAGATAACTTGTAGAAGAATAGTTTAGCTGCAAGTAGGTTTCAAAGAGAGAGGGAGCCAGTCTGAGTATGGCTCGAGAGAGGGGCACGAGGGCACAGAGGCCTGGCGTCCCGGGGGGGCTGGGGTAGGCTCTCCCTGAGAACACATGACTTATGTTAACCCTCTCGGGATGACTCGAGGTTCTCCTCGTGAACACAAATAATCAGACCACACCATAACACCCTGTCCTCGGGTCTTTAAAAAAGTCCTTCAGCGAGCAATAATTAAATGCCTTTGTTAGCTCACTACATAAATCATCTCATTTTCACAAAAACCCTGTAAGGTGGAAGGAAACTAGGGGTCAGAGAGGGAAAGTAACTTACCCGATATTGCGCAGCTAATAAGTAGCAAAGTCTCACTTTCAAACTTGGGTCTGTCTGACACCTAAGCCTGCAGTCCCTCCACTGCAGACTGCTGGTTCTTCACACGGCTCCAGGCTTTGGGTGGCTCTGGTCACTTTTTGATGACTTCAGCTTGCTTTTAGTCCTTTTTGGTCTTCCTCCTCTGGTGGTCAGTAATCACTTGTTGCCCAGGGTACCCTATCAGGGGTTTTCCTTCTCTCTGCTTCTCATGAGCTAGTGTTTCGGTTTAGGAACCAGATATCACGCTTGTTGTTTCTGTTTCTAAGAGTCCACAGATGCTGAGTAGAGTCCTAAGGTTTCTCCAAGTTTAGTACTTGATTCTTGAGATGTATCTTGAACAGGCTTTTTAAACTTGTTTTCTAATTCTTTGCTATGTTCTAAATAAATTACATTATGAAGTTTATTTTATTGGTAAAATATCCCATGTATATTGTAGGTACGTGACAGGTAGAATATATATATGCACACACACACATATGTATACACGTGTGTGTGTCTGTCTATGGCAGAGAGAGGGAGGAAAGGCGTGGGAGAGAGCTCATGAGCTCAGTTCATTGTTTGGGACTCACACATTATTTTTTTCCATATATAATAATTATTTTAGTGACTGTTGCCAGGTGAAAACTTTTGAAATATGAACTCTGCTTAATGCCAGAGTTCAAGCTCAATCAGTCAGACCAGTCATCCTCCCACTTGGGCTGGGGCTGGTCTCGCGGCACAGCTGTAGACCAGCGATGATCATGTTAATGTTTTAGATACATGCTTGTCTTTAAAGCTTTCAGTACACCACACCAAAGGTTGACCTAGATCCTGGGGAAAGACTGGAACTTTTAGTTAAAGCAATTTGCATGGGCAAGTCCCTTCCCCTGTCTGGGGGACGCAAGGGACTTGTGTGAAGAAGGAGGGAACTGGCTGGGCCCGGCGATTGCTTGATGGACCCGGCGATTGCTCGATGGGCCCATCCGGATCCAGGTTCCACGGCTACTTCCCATCAACCGCGTGCTGGGTGTTGGCAGAAACCAGAGCATGCTCGCTACTTTAGAAATGACACGGTGTCCTTGGCTGTGCCAGTAAGGAGTTAACAGCTCGTACACAGAGTGTGAGAAGTCTTACATAACTCATTCAGTCTCATCTCATGGGTGTTTTTCTGTAAACTCTGCCAGAACTAATTTCACGGTTTTAAAACAACTCATGGTACCAAAAGAATGCGTAATGAGCTGCCATGAGATACAACTGTTTCCCATTTGTAGGGAAAAGACCTGTACCTCTTTGGGACTTATTAGGAATCATTTCTTTATTAATGCACCAACCCAGGCCCTCGGAAGGGCACACACAGGGCAGCAGAGGTGGCTTTAGAAGGTTCTCCCTCTACAGGAGCTCTAGAACCCTCCCTTTCATCTACGCATCCCCGCCTTTGTCCGGATATCTTTTTCCCCCATGGTATGATACATATAAAGTACGATTTACCATTTTAACCATTTTAAAGTGTATAATTTACTATATTTACAGAGTTATGCAACCATTACCACTATCTAGTTCCAACATTTTCATCACCTCCAAAGGAAATCCAATGCCCCATGAGCATTCATCCCTGTTTCCCAGGTCCCCTCTGCCGCGCAAACACCTACCTGCCTTCTGTCTCCGGGTATTTGCCTATTGATGGTATTTGTGTAAGCGGAATCATACAGTATGTGGCCTTCTGTGACTGGCTTCTTTCACTCAGCGTAATACTTTTAAGGTTCATCCATACCGTAGCATGGATCAGCCCTTCAATCCATTTTTGTCCCTGAGTAGTGTTCTTTGGCATGGATTTAGTTTATCAGCTTCTCAGTCGATGAGCATTTGAGGTTGTTTCTACCTTTTACCAATTGCGTGTAGTGTTGTTATGAAGATTTGTATAAAGCTTTTGTATAAACACACACTTTCAGTTCCTTTTGGTATGTATCTAGGGATGAAATTGCTGGATTATATGGTAATTCTATGTTTAATTTACTGAGGAGCTGCCACATTGTTTTCCACAGTGACTACACCATTTTTCATTTCCCAGAAATGTATGAGGGTTCCAATTTCTCCACCTCGTTGCCAACACTTATTTCCCTTTTTAAATTTTTTTCCAATAGCCATCCTGGTAAGCATGAAGTGGTATCTGTCTGTTATTCTTTTCAGACTAATTTGTTTCCCCAAATATTATTTTAAAGATTTTCAGAGGTGGGGAGCTTACGTAGGCCGGTCACTGCAGGGCACATGGGAATGGCCACGGGCTGTCCTAGCTCTCCCAGCAACTTCATTCCTGGATATGTGCCCCAAAGAACTGAAAGGTTGAGCTTTCAAGTCCCTTCCGGTTCGAATAATCTGTGCCTCCCACCAGGGCTGCAACACGGTGATGCAGAGAGGCACTGAGAACAGGGGACCTTGTTCCAGCACGTAGGGTAAGAAGTGGCAGAACCATGGCTAGGCCTGGCTCGCTCCTACCCCAGGCTTCTGCATGTCTGTCAAGAACCACGAGTGCACTTCACTTCCCTTTTCTGAGGATGCAGAGGTTTGAAATGCTGTGATGATGATGGTAACATTTGTGTAGGCTTTAGACATGTCGATACCCACAATTCTCCTGTGATGTAGGCCAGACATCAGGGAGTACTAATCCCCATGTGAAAGCGGAAGACATTGAGGCACAAGGCCATTCGGGTAATTTCCCAGAGCTGTTGCCACTATGTTACCTTGTCCTACATACTATTTCCTGGTGGTGCTGAGTCTTACAGTCTGCAGGGCACCTTCACATCTGGTAGAGCTGGAGGTCAGGGAAGCTCTAAGGGAGGGGAGTTGGCATACACAGGGTGGGGCCATAGGGAGGCCTCCTGTGATAGTCTGAGGTTGACAAGTCAACCTGTTGTTTCTGGCCAACTCGCCGTGGAGGGAGGGAAGGGAGGAAGCAGTTTGAAGTTGCGATCTTAGGAGGTTAGCGGCTGCTCAGATCCTTCCGTCATCACTGCAACACAGGAGTAGCTGCCCATGTACCACCATGGTATTAGACTGTGCCCCACAGTCTAAAGCTCCCTGACATTAAAGGTCCCTCAGGGAGCTTGCAGTCCAAACAGTTGTCAAGTTCTTCTCAAAAATGCTGTCGTTGGATCTGGCCACCTTTTCTGAAACAGGTCGGAGGAAAGAGAAGGGAAGCAAATTATGTATCTCAAGCAAAACAGCTAGGGGACAGGGTTTTATTTCTGCTGCTGTTGCTGCTGCTTTTATTGTTGTTCTTTTGTGGTGAGTACAGAAGTAAAATCGAAGCGTTCCTGCCAGCCTGCAGAAGTTGAATAGCCCATTTTGAACACTGGCTTGCGGGTGCCATTTTGAATTCTCTCTATAGCTGTCCCCACCACCAGCCACAAAATTCAGGTTGGCTCTTTAGAGGTAAGGCCTCTTTGAACTGATTCCTGAGCTGCAATACATCTAGTGGGTGGGGATTTGGGATAGCTGATATCACCCCAGGATATGCATACCAAAATGGTAATAGACTATAAATACCAAGGTTTATGGCAGTGTCTTCTTAAGGTTTTTATACAGTTGGCAAGCAGTGGGGAAGGGTGTCACATTTTAGAAACTAAGGTCCACGATTTGCTTTTAGATAAACTCCTCCGAAGGCAGAATCTCAGCATTTCCCATTTCCACATTTGCTTGGTTGAAGGATGGAACATGGAACGGCAGAACCCCAGGTCTAAGCTGCCTTTGAGCAGTGACCTCATGGATATGGGCTGATGAGCCAACGCCAAAGCACCTTCTAAACAGAGCAGGGAAGGAAGCCATGTGCTTTTCACTCTGTCTCTAATTAAATGACGACTCCACACTGTCAGAATAGAAGTACCATTATTCAACAGCCAGTGGCCAATAGCTTAAAAGTTTCTGGTTGTCATTTTGAAAATATATTGGATTTTACTGTCGGAAACCTGCAGGCAGCTCACAGAGGCGTTGGTGACTCAGTTGCCTGTGACGTCACTGGAGGTTTGGATATCTAAAAGCAGGCTTTGGCTCACTGATTCTGTACCCACTATTTTCCCCCAGGGCTTTGGAGTTATTGTTTTTCCCTAAAAGACAGCATAAAAGCAGGCATAATGGTCTTGAGGCGGCAATGTTCAAATCTATCGAAAAGCCATTCAAAAACGCAAGCAATAGCTGTACCGCATCATGTGCTGTGAGTTGGGAAGTGGGAGCAAATTAAAAAGGGAAATTTAACCTGGAATGTGTGTGTAGGAGGGAGGAAAGGTTTACCAAGAATGCTGCGAAATAAGCAGAAAATTATTCAGCAATTCTCTGCTCTATTCATTAAAGCAATGGTGTTAGGCTTTGAAATTTTCTGTTTTAGTCAAGACCTTTATTTTCATTTATGCCAGTATTTGTAAATAATTATATGAAAGTGACATTTTAAGTAGACCTGTTTCCAAACAGCATGTTATTCACAGTGACTGTTTTCCAGAGGAGAAAAGAAACAATTGAACACACTGCACTCAGCAGAATCGTGAAGCTACTGCCAAAAAAGGGATTGGATTTTTCTACCTTTTCCTTGCCGCCTCAGAGAGGCAGCTGGGATGCAGGTCCTCAGAGAGCCTGTTCTAGAGTATACCGTCTAAGTCAGGAACTTCCCCCTGCTTGCTTAATCCAGCAGAATCATCGCAGGCGCACTGAGGCGGGAGGGAAAGGCTGCATGGCTCAAATGTCACAGAGCATCAGAACTGAGGAAGTCTACCCCGGGGCAACCTCCCGGGATCTGGTGGCCAGTAAGCCTTGGAGTCTAGCCTGGCTTAAGTCCATCTCTCTGGCATGTCACCAGAAAGCTCTCTGAAGGTTCCACAGATTCTCCCCCCAGTGAAACATGGACACACTGAATATTTAATTAACTGTTCCCAGTCCTCGGGGGCTCAGACCTTCCTTACTGTCTGCCTCTCACACCGGCAAGACTTGTGCAGTGAACTTTCGCACTTGGCTAAGCACATTCTGATGTGGTTTAATGTAGTTCCTCGGTGTTCAAGATGACTAAGAAACTGGCATCCAGCATCAATATATTGCAAATACAAAAGGGAATCTGACAATTGGGATAATAAAACCACCTCACCTCTGTCCGTATTGGGCTTTACAGTTTGCAAAGCACCTATATTGTGGCTTATCTCGTTTGATTATTTCAGCCATGGCAACATATTGTTGGTTATTTTTGAATGATGAAGGGTGAATGAAAAGGGTGCCAGTGTGTCTAAGATATTTCTAAGACTCATTAATTCTTGGGTGACTTTAATGTCTTTGGTCATTGAGAATAAGACTTAGTTACTTGAACCATAATAATGAAAATTAAAATAATAACAGTAAAAATTAAATGAAGACTCACATACTGCTCTAGTTTAGTCATGGAATCCATAGTACGCTCGGACCAAAAGGAACTTTCGAGATCATTCACTTCATCTTTTCATTTTATAAATGGAGAAACAAAAGCACAAATAAGTTCATTTTTGCCCAAGATCACACAGCTAGAAAATAAAACTGGGTTTTCTTCTCTCTTTTTCTTTCTTTCTTTCTTTTTTTTTTTGGTGAGGGGGACGGTGGGGACAGTAAGGGAGGGAGTAGGAAGAGACAGAATTTATAGGATTTAGGGGTTCTGTGACAAAGAGGCCATATGTCCTTTAGTCTACGGTAAAGTAGGATTATGTGGTATAAATTTACTACCCACTGGGAAAATTAAGAACTTCTTACATTAAAAAAAAAAAACCGTTTCCAGTGATCCTCATTCTTCCCTGCAGATCTGAGTTAGCGTTTAGTGTCATTTCCCTCTGGACTGAGGAAGCCCCTCCGCCGCTTCTTTCAGCGTAGGTCTCTGCACGATGAATCTCTCAGTTTTAGTTTATCTGAAAAGGATTTTATTTCTCTTTTATTCCTGAAGATGGAATTATGGGTTGACAATTTTTGTCCTTCTGTACTTTAAAGATACCATTTCATTGTCTTCTGGCCTTTGCTGTTTAGTGAGAGAAGTTGGCTGCCATTCGTATTATTGTTTCACCTGTACGTCTCTTGCTGCTTTTAAGATTTTCTCTTTATCTTTGGATCTCAGGAAATTGAGTATAGTGTGCTCAGATATGGTTTTCTCTGTACTTATCTTGTTAAGGGTATGTAGAGCTTCTCGGATCTGTAAGTTGATGTCTTTCACCACACTTGTTAAATTTTCAGCCATTCCTTCAAATATATTTTTTTGTTTCATTCTCTCCATCCTGTCCTTCTGGGACTCCTGTTTCATGCATGTTACACTGTTTGATGGTCTATGATGCACAGGTCACTCAGGCGCTTTGCTTTTCTTCAATTTTTTTTATTTTTGTTCTTAAGATTGGAACTTTCTATTGATCCATTTTCAAGTCCATTGACTTTCTCTTTCCATCTTCAATCTGCTGTTAAGCCCATACAGTAATATTTTTTTCACTGTATTCATTTTACTTTTCGACTCTAAGATTTCTATCTGGTTCATTTTTATAGTATATATATTTTTATAGTATATATATTTTTTATAGTATATATATTTCTATTGCTCACTGAATCCCTCATCTTTTCATTTATTGTGTATACATTTCCTTGAACATATTTAGAGTAGCTTCTTTAAAGTCCTTATCTGCTAAATTCATTATGTGAGTATTCTTAGGGTTAGTTTCTATTGACCGCTCTTTTTTTTTTCTTGAGTATAAGCTACATTTTACTCTTTATTTTCAAGTCTTGTGACTTTTGATTGGATAATAGATAATTCAAATGATTGTTGCAGGGACTCTAGCTTCTATTAGTTCCTCTGAAGAGAATTTTTGTTCTAGCAACCAGTTAACGTGGCTAGACTCAAATTCCAGCTCTGTTTTCCCTGTGGTCAGTGGCAGCTAAAGTCTCTTTTCTATCCTTTCAGCTTCCAACTGCTGCTTTTGTATTAGATCCCTTGGAGTCTCCCTCATGCATATTTAGTTTAGCAGCTAGTCAAGGATTGGACACATCTGATACACAGATTTTGTGGCTCACTGCTTCTGCAGTTCTCACCCTTCCAGAATTTTTCCCTAACTTTTTTGTTTCTGTCCTGTCTTTTTCCTCTGACAGTTCAAGCTATCCACAGCCAAAAGCTGACTGGGGAGTGCTCCCAGGCAAAAATCTACAAATTCACAAATTTTACTAGGTGGAGACTCTGCCTTTTAGGGTGCAGGCTCCCTTCGAGTGTCTTTTTGCTTTTGATTGTGTTCCATTGCCATCAAATTATTTTTAAAGATTATTGTGTGTAGATACCTTAATTGTTATCTGCAGGAGGGTTAGTAGACCATTACCATAAACCAATATTTCTTTATGTTTAGATTTTCCAAAACACTTTGGCTCCATATCACAGCTCTGGAAAGCATAACTAATACTACTAAATCTGTATTACAGATGAGGTAACAGAATCAGGCAGGTTAAGTGACTTGCCCAAGTTCACACAGCTTTGTAGTGGCTAAATCAGGCCTGGGCTCAATTCTGCAACTTGTTTTGTGCACACTTGACTCTAAATAAGCCAGGCTTTTCTGATGCCAAAGCTCCTATTGCATTCTCTTCCCACTAAACACCACGAAACAAGCAAGAGGCAGTTAAACAATAGACAGTCCTGGCTTTCGAAGCTTTTTGGGGGGCCTGGGACCTCCAAGGGTCACAGATGTCTCTAAGGAGAGAAACTTTACCATGCCGGTGTTGAAAGCAAAATTACCTGTGGTAACCCTGGAACCAACTGATACGTACAAGCCCCAGCATGCATGATTGTGAAATTGAAGCCAGGCCAGGAGTTTCTTTCATGAGGAGCCACAGACAACCAGGATAAGAGTGCTACGCACTTCATGTCCAGGGGCTAGCTCTTGAGATTCTTAATACAGCAAAGCTGAGTACTCAGCCTGCATTGGCGCCCGTGGTTGGAGAAGGTCTTCTGTTCCTCTCCCTCACAGGGGGTTCGGTGGAAAAGTGTCTGCAGGCTGCAAGTCACAGGAAGACAAGGATGTTCTCAAACTGGGGCTTGCATGGATATTTCAAAGTATGTCTACAGCCTTCTTATTCTCCAAGTTCTAGACACATATTTTCCACATCTTCTGTCAGTCTCTGGTCTTTCTTAGGCCATGGTGCCACTCACATTAAAGTCATATGCCAGCTGCTCGAGGGAAATAAAGCTTTCCACTAGCCCTGCCAACCAGCTCCCACCCCAACTCCCCCAGACCACTAGCCTTCAAAGTCAACATTTGGTTTCCTGAAGTGTGGTCTTGGAAAACCCACAGCAAGATCATGAGTGGGCACATTTAAAATGCAGATTCTCAGCCTCCACTCCAGTTACACAGTGATAAGAAATTATTGTAGAATCTCTGGTTTTCAGGACAGGGAATCTGCCATGGAGCAAGTGATCCAGGTGGTTTAGGTGCTCACTAAAGTGGAAGAACCACGGATCTGGGTGAACTGATGAATGCTAAGAGCTGTAAAGTCCAAAGACTGACTTACATGAGCCACACATCTTTTCGCCTGGGGGCATCTCTTCTTTTTTTTCTTAGGTCATAGGTTATCAGATGGAGAAATATGATTCTTAGGAGTCAATTCTGGCTCTAACATTTGTTAATTGTATCATCTGGGCTGCTGTGATGCTTAGAGGAGACTACCCTTGGCTAAGTTCTTTGGCCATGCCCATTGCAGAGTAGGAACCCAAAAGTAATTTCTTTTCTTGTATTTACTGAATTCATTTTGTCTACACTTATCAAATGCTTGTTATAAGCAAGGAATTGTGTTCAAGAGGCCAGAAGTAGACCCACCTCAAAGCTGATAAAACTTAAAGTTCAGGATCCTTCATTTGCACTGGCCTCTTCCAAGGCCCTGAGAGTGCTACGAGTGATGCGTGCTCATGGTTATGAGTTGTTGTAATACTTGAAAAAGTTAGATGTTTTAAAATTCTTTTTTCTTAAAGGAAGTCTCCCTGTTTGTATAGGCTGCCCCAAACCTACGTGTGCCCCTGCAAAGAGCTTACAACCGGTGGGAGAAAGAGACATATACATGGATTATCAAGATATGGTGTTGGTGGTAGATGCAATGTAGACCTTGTGCTGGGCATTCTGGGAACACACTTGTGAGGAAGCAGGGTGGTCAGGGAAGACTTCCTGGAGGAGGCAATGCCTAAATTTGGCCATGGACCAGGAGAAGGAAGCCTGTTCTAGAGAAATAGCTTGAGCAAAATTACAGAAGTGAGATACATCATGGCATGTGTGTGTGCACATGCGTGTGTACATGCGCGTGTGTGTGTGTGTGTGTGTGTGCGCGTGTGATTAAAGCGCTTTGGTATTTGAGGACATTTTCCTTGAATTTGAGGCAGCCTCTGAAAGGATGAAGAGACTGCATTTCTAGGGAGCTCTACGGACTGCGGGGCGTCCACCCGATCCTCGGGATCCTGGACTCCAGCTGGCTCCTCTGCTTGCCCTTTGGGAGACCTATTGGTGAATTCGTCAACAATCGTTCTTCAAGGAAAGATGACCCTTTTACTCCTTCCTCTTCGCTTCTTCGCACACATCCCCCCAACCCTTCTTCCCTTGTCAGCCTCGCAAATCAATATTTCATTTTGAAGAGCCTTGTTTGATGCCAGTTCTGCTTATTTGCTTCACAGCCACTGTGGGTAACGCTTTGTAGGTCTGTCAGTATGTAAATTAAACCAAGCATAGATAGCTTTGTGTTGCTTAATGTTCAGCTGATAAAAATTAATGTGGTGTGAAATGAGCATTTTATCTGACTGCAGATACAGTGACGGAGTTAATTAGACAGGCAGAGGGAAAATGTTATTAAGCAGGGTAGGGGCTTTCGCACGGAAGGGGGCTCCGACCCTCAGACCACAGGTTTAGATGGGCTGCGGGTGAGGCCAGGGCACCGGGCTGAGGCAGGCTCAGCGCAAGGAGGCAGGAGGGGTGCCCTCTTTAAGCGGTCAGTCCCGTGGTGCTTATGACTGTACGGTTCTTGCCTGGGGAGGGAGGGACAGGCCAAGCCAGGCCAGGCGCTTCCAGCTTACTGCAAAACGCACACGTCAGCATTTGCTGAGACGGCTTCTCGGTGCAGCGACACTGCCATTGGTCGAGAACGGAGTTTCATTCTTAGGCAAAAAGCGAGCAGGACGATGGACATCATCACCGCACACAGCGGTCAGTGCAGGGGAGCTAGGACCCCCTAACTCCCACTCACATTTCTTGAGCTCTGCTCTCCTGGTCTTTGCACACGCTGTTCCCTCTGGTGATGGGAACGCGTTTCCCCCTCCCCAGCCATGACTGCAGCATATCCTATTACAGTGCTCTGGCTCCCCACTCAGCTGTGTGCTCCCTGAGGTCAGAGATGTGTCTTGCGCGTGGTCAGTGACCACAGAGCTCATCACCGTGCCGGCGCACATGTGCTTCGTGAATGTCAGTGAGATGAGCGCATGCACACGACGCTCCCTCTGCCGGGAAAGCTCTTCCTGCCCTTGCTGCCAGCCCCTTGGCCTGGTCCACGGCTGAGCATCCTTCCCGTCTCAGCTCGAATGTCACATCCTCGCCAGAGCCTCTCCTGCCGCTCAGACAGGATCAGTTCCCCAGATAGATACTCTGGAGACACCTTTGTCTTTCCCTTCATAGCACTGTCCAAATTGGTGATTAACTGTTTGTGTGCCTGCCTCTCCCACTGGACTCTGAGCTCCACGAGGGTTGGGATCAGGCTGTTGCGCCCACCACTGTGTCCCCAGAGCCTGGCAGGGTGCCCAGCATAGTCGGCACGTCCTAAGTATGCGTTGAATATTAGTGAATGAATGGATGAGCTTTCCGATGCCTGACGAACTCCTACTCTTTTTTCAGTACCTTGTTTGGGGAAGGTTTCCTGGCCTCTCCTGACATTCCCTCCTTCCTCTGAGTCCCCGCAGCAACACATGTATTGCAATGATAGGCTTGCCAAAGACAGCTGTAGATCTTGGTTTATATCCCTTCTAACCAGTTAGGAAACAGCTCCCTGAAAGCAGCCAGGGCATCTTGTTCAGCTTTGCCTTCTCAGTGCTTCACACAGTGCCCGGCTCAGTCCCGGTTGCAGAATTAGTAAAAACAATCGTATGGATCTCTTGTTTAGTTAAGCAGTATTTCTGTTAAATGAGCAAATTCTTAGCCCACTAATGTGGGCTGTTCCCCACGCCACCCCTTGCAAAGGAACACTCAGAAAAGAGACTGGTGGTGGCCATCCCTCCCCGGCCTTGACCACAGTCGAAGGGGAAATGTGAGCAAATGTCACCCTCAGCGGCATCTCCTTCTTGATTTCTGTCAGCATTTGAGGAGGGTATACTCTGTCCAAACGAACTAGAAAGGGACCTGTGCATTGTTCAAGCCCTGCCACGCCTGTCTCTGCTGGGCCAGGTCCCTGAGCTCCACACTTGGGAATCGCTGCTGGGGCCGTAATAGGGCCTTCCGTTCTCATGGCCCCAGGGGCTTACCGGGCATTTCTCCCTAGTTTTCCTGTTAGATCTCACTCGGTGAGCCTGCACTTCCACGGCATTAAACGACTCGCTGTAGATTTGCTTATTAACCTCTCTGCTCCTCATTTGTAAGATAGGATGACACTCTTAGAGCTGGAGACTGAAAGTCTTGGGTACGTTCACAAAACACTGATGAGGTTCCACTCACACCCCACTCAGTGGTCCACGAGGAAGGCCGTGGTTCTCACTCTGCGATCACTCAGCACACGCCATACCTCTGCTGGAAGCTTGCAGAGGGGTTAGCACAAGCCGAGACTCCCAAAAGGCTCTACCTACACTCGCACGGCGGTTGCTAAGCGAGGTCTGGAGGCGGTCAGGTGAACATCGGGTGGGAGGGGACTTCCTGTTTGTTTGCCAGTCCCAGGAGAGACAGGGCCCAGGAGCCACTGGAGAAACAGCAAACTCAGGGCAGATGTGCAGTTTGCTTTACCGCATCTGCCTCTTTGTTCCTTTCCTCTGGTCCTCTGCCCATCAGGAAGCTGCTCAGGACCCCTGTTTCAGGGCTGTCATCTACGAGTGGCCCTGGTGGCAGGAGGTTGGTCTTTCCCAGGTCTCTAGAACAGTCCCATCTCTGTCTTCCCACCTGCCACGGACTGCGCCCCCAACTTGACCACCCCAACCCTGCTGTGCAAGCTACAGGGTTGGTTAGGGAGGTGGGTACTTGTAGGTAGAAACTGTGATTCATATTTATCTTTTCAAGGCATTTGTGTTTCTGTTATCTTGTTTTACCCCCTGACCATTCAACAGGGAGCCCGCTGGTATTGTCACCATTTGATCAGTGGGGAAACGGAGGGACAGAAATACTCAGTGGCTTGTCTGAGGTAGTGCAGGCCTTCTGGAACACCCATGGATTCACTGATGCCATGTACAGCCCCACTCTCAACCTTAGTGACACTGTGTATGTATGAAAATGACATCTCCAGCTGATGAAACCCCCAGAGGCCTGGAACCATATCTTTTAACTTATTCCACAAGGTGCCAAGCAAAGGCAAGGCTTTTGGAAAAAGATTTTGGGGAAGTTATTTGTCAAGGATCTGTTCACTCCATTATTTAGTGCTTAACACAAAGTCACTGAGCACTGTCGTGTGAGGTGCCAGGGATGAGACGGGAGCTAACGGAGATACAGCACCTGTTCTGCAAAGCTTCCAGTCTCCTGGGGGAGACGGAGCAGGTCAAACTGTCACCAGATAAACGTAAAATAACAGCACGGCAAGTATGATGAAGGATATGTCCTCTGAAAATATTTGGCCTCACCCTTGGAGAAGAGGACTGCTTCCATGAAGAAGAGACGATCAGAAACATGAATAGCACTGAACCAGGCAAAGGGAGCGTGGTGTGCAAAGGCCCTGTGGAGACAGGAAGAATTATGTATTGGAGGAACTGGCCGATGATGCTGAGGCCACGGCAAACGCAGGAAAGCGTGGTGCGAGATGCAGCTAGGAGTAGACAGGAGGCCTGACTTGAGCTTCCAAAGCTATGACAGGCAGAATATCTGACATTTCTTTGTGCCGCATGTGATATAATTTGCAAATGAATCTGTTCAAAAGGATACATGAGATTGTCCTGGCAGTTACGACTCTGTCTTTGCCTTTTTATGCCTCACTTACTAGCAATTAAAATTCAAATCCCTTCTCTATTTACCTATTCATTTATTTAAAATATTTATCACTGGAAAGGGGAGGCTGGAAGTTCCTCCTTCTTAGTTTGCATCGGTGACCTAGGAAGCAAGCACACAGGTTTCAAATCCACACAGGTCTCCCTGCTGGAATCTCTGGTAGACCATCGGCGGGTATAGATCAAGCCTGTTAGGAAGATGCTCGCTCATGTTTACTTTTCAAGTGCATGAAACCAGACACTGAAACTGTTCATTAAAAATTCCTGTGTTCAAGCAGACAAAGGAAAATCATTTCAGAAGCTCTGTAATGAATGTACAAGTGGGTACAGGTTATCTTGTCAAACACAATAATCATGAGTAAACGCAAATGGATCCTGCTTGTGTTTGATTTCGTGTTTAATTGAAGCATGCTGACAGATGCCTCTGGCCCTCCAGCTCCTTGGGCTGGGGGAATCTGGCCTTTCGCTTCGCGATTCCCTCTGGCCAGGGCTGGGACAGGGGTGGCATGTAGATTGTGAGAAGCAGCCAGTTGGGGAATAAGACGGAGAGAGTCGAATTGAATTAACACACACGTAGGCATTCTCACCTGCCCCACCACGCAAGGACATGGCTAGGAACCGGTGGAGGGCGTGGGACATATTTCTGCTTTACTGAGGTTAGGATGGATTTCTACTTCATAGAGAGGAAATTAGCTCAAGAGAAGGTAACTGCTCAAGTCGCACGGCTGTTAGATGGCAGAGCCAGGATATTAATCAGGTCCTCTGAACCTATGGTGTGAAAGCTCTCTCCTCAGTTCTCCAGCTGGGCTTCGGATTTCAACCCCGTTGTACATCCAGGTACAGAACATAATCTGACGACAGTGTACTCAAGGCTGTGTTAGTCACCAAAGACAGAGGGATGAATAAGGCAGGTTCCTGAGAAAACGTGCTCACAACCCACTAGGATAGACAGACAGACAGACAGACACGGTCACGGAAGCTCTCTAATGGTCGCACACCACATTCTGAAGTGCCAAAAGGACCGGAACTTTTTGCCAAACTATTTGGTGTGGCCCAAATCCAATGTCCAGAGAATCTCCATCTCCCTGGCGACCTGGGATCCAAGGTTAATGTGTTCAACGAACAGTATGATTTCACTCACATTTGGAGGGGTGCAATGTAGGGTCCTCATATTGTACTGTCCAGGAATAACATGAACAAAAAATAACTTCGTCTTTCTCCAATAGGATGGACTTTTAACACCAAAAAAGTAGAAAGGATATTATCTTAGAGTAAGGATATTATCTTAGAGCAAGGAATATTTCCTTACTTTGGATATATTTAGCTTCATGAAAACTCATTATGTCATCCTCACTTTTTCCAATTGGATACAGACCAGTGAAAGTCAAAGTATGGAGCTGCCCACACTGTTTACTGACCGGCACGTGGAAACTGCTGGTGTATAAAGGAGGGGCGGCTCCCCTCGGTTTGACCAGAAACATAGCGTTAAACCAAGTGCGGGAATGGGTTACTACATGCTAGTCTTCTCAGTGTGGTTGGACATACGGACCTTCATTTCAGGATGGATAACAGACAAGCTGTCGATCTGCAGGGTCCTGAAACTGTGGCCTTTAGAGTTTCCTCAGGCTCCTACTGGAGGTGCTTCCAGGACCTACAGAGATGTGAGCTGATGTGGCTGCTATAAGGACAGCAGACCTCATTTTCTCACTGTCCAAGTTATCCCATGTGGGAGAATGGAACTTCTCTGCAAAGGTGGAACTCAAAGGCCAACCAGAGACTCAAGGATGCTACATTTTAAGCCCTTTTCCTGTATCCAGCATGATCTTGGTGACCCTCTGTATCTCATTCTTCTCATTTTCAAAATCCTTAATAAAAGCCCCTTCGTGCTTTAAGTGTTCTTGCCACAAAAAAATGACAAGTCTGGGAGATAATGCATATGATAATAAGATCGATTTAGCCATCCCACGATGTATATATACTTCAAAACATTGTGTAGGACCCAATAAATGTATATAATTTTAATTGTCAATTAAAAAATTAATTTTTAAAAATAAAAAGTAAATAAAAGCCTCATTGCACAGATGATGTACACAGGAAAATAATTGTCCAACAAGCCTCCTAGTGCATTCTCTATAATGTCTCTATTTCTTTTAAATATTAAAAAAAGATAAACATTCAAGAAAGTCCTATCATCCTAGTGATATTAGAGCTTACATTTTCCCCTTGTGTCTTTTGGAGTTTAATGGTCGTGTAATATTCCATTGCGAACATACCGGAATTCGTTAAGCCATTCCCCATTACTGAACATTAGGCTCCTTCTGGCATTTTGTGTGTATGTGTGTGATTAGATTTG
>RJWJ010015150.1:0-36706 GCA_004363605.1 Indri indri | reverse complement strand
AAAAAGTCTCAACTATAGAAATATTTTATAAATATACTTTTATTACTTGGAAATACATACAAAAATTCAAACACAGCTGAAAAACAGTTGCTAAGCAGAGGTCCTATCCAACCTGTTTTAATGAACACATAAAACAATTATAATCAGCATAAAACAAATTATTTAAGTCCTGAAACAACTTAGTGTCTTCAGGGTCTTTAAATATTGGGTTTAAAAATTGGTAATTGTTTTGTTCTTTACACCTATTTAAATCCTCCCCCCAAATACAGACCACTAACATTTGTTTGGTTCATGAGGTTTTATTTTAGAAAAATAGTTGAAGTCAGTAACTACAATTATTTTGAAAACTGAAATACAATGGCCATTTCCAGTCTTCTGTCACCTTCCATTCTCCATGGTTTCTCAAAAGTTCCCAAGAGTTGTTAACAGAAAGCTTTTGCAACTTCCAACAGCTCTCTGGGATACAGAAGTGTGGGTCTAACAGCCTTGAAATTATTTAACGTGGCAGGATTTTTTTTTTTTTTTTGCTTCTCATTTTTGCAATTTTGTGTCATTTTATTTTTGTCCAGACTGTATCTCCTTGTCAGAGAAAAAATAAAGGATGAGTTATTCTGCTTTTCCTGATTGTCAATCAATCCATCACGCTACTTTATCCACACTTCTTTTTGCTCTGACTCAGGTTTAAAAAAAAAAAAAGCCTTCTTGGCAACCTTAGCATTTTCATGCTTTTATCATCCAATTTCTTCTTTTGCACATGATCTTTGACAAGCCAACTTCGTCAGAGAGCTTTCTCTGAGATGCTTTAGATGCCCATTCTCTATCTTCCTCTCTCTGTCCATTTAACTTAAAAAAAAAAAATTTAGAATGTCGTCTAAAAGTTTTTATCCTTTTATGGTCCCCCTCACAACTGGAAGAGTTTCTGAAAAGCTGGGAAAGGTAGCTAAGCAGCAGAAAGGCCTGCTTCTAATCACGGTGTTGCCACTTAACTGTGTTCTTCGGTCTAGTCTTGCATCCTCTCTTCACAGCTGAGGAGCCTGAGGCCCAGAGTAGACTTTTTAAACTGAGCAGACTTCTACCTGTACCAGTCTCTGACTCACAGTTGAGGGGAAGAAGTCTTAATTTGAGACCTGTTTCCAGAGTATTCTTTCTCAAACTTAAATATGAACACACTTCTCTGTCTACAATCTGTTAACGGATCTCCACTGCCTACAATATACAGTGCAAACCAACCCTTTAGCTTGGCACACAAGGCCCTATGTGACTAGCTCCCATTTCTTTCTCCAGCTTCCTTTTTCATTTCTGCCTGCCCCCCAATGCATTCGCCCCACTACAAAAACTTATTTTCTCTAATGCATTATGCTGTTTCATACCTTTGCTCAGATTATTTTCTCTTCCCAGATCCCTATGCCTGAAGAACACCTATTCATCTTTTAAAAGCTCAGCATAAAAGTAATCTCCTCAACGAAATCTCGGGAACTGAGTGCTCCTTTATTTCCCCATTAAACTCTGTTTTCTTCTATCATTACATCTATAATACCTGTTACATTGTTTATATATCCATCTATCTGACCAGACTGTAAGCAAATCTAGGGCAGAAATTACACTTTATTCATCTTTCTTTCATCACCTACTACAATGCCAAAAACTTGCACTGAACAAATGTCAGAATGAATTTGGCTTCCCCATGATTTCCTCTAATCATAGTTCGATCCCTGGGAGCCACACAATGCCAGCTCTTCAAATATCTAAAGACTGCTCTCAGACCCAAGTCTTCTCCAAGCAAAACAGCCTTCACACTGATGTTTTAAATCCTCTTCTTATCCTAGATGTCTTTTCATGGAATGCATTTGAGCTTGCTAATGATTTTTTATAAAACTGAGTACCAAGTCGAGTGCTAAACCTCTGAAGGGTACAAAAATTACCAAGGTCACTTTGCTTCTCATTCATTCAATACACATTTGATGAGAACTACTAAGTGTCTGAAGTGCTAGGCACTAGAGATATAGACATAAAATTCAGTTTCCTTGTCCTCAATGACTTTACAGTCTAGAGAAGATAATGATAGTGACAGGGCTAGAGCCTAAGTCCCAATATGCATGAACGCTGAATAATACATCCTCAAATCCACTCACGTTTTTAGCAGCCACTCTATTATAATCTTACATCATATTAACATGCGCTCCTTGAGGCCTTTTCCATAGTAACTACTCTTAGGCCAGCCCTCTGCAACCTAATACTTGAGTGTTATCTTTTATTATTTTTTCAAACCCAAGTACAGGATTACAATTTATTCCAGTTAATTGTATATACTGCTTTTGGTCTTATATGCTAGCTTGTTTAATATTTGTGAATTTTCATTCTGACCCCCATAGATTTGGTCTGTCATCTGACTTGAAGACAACTCTAACTTCACTCAAGTTATTAAATGTAATGAAGAGAACAGAACTAAGGCCCAACCTCTAGAAAGTTCTGTCCTACTTTTCTAGTCACAGTCTGGTAAAATACACTAAATATGCCCTGTAACACCTTATTAATATTTATTATTCTGAATAAAACTATGGAAACTATGGATAAGTCATGCATAACTAGGAATTACAGGCTGATTTTTAAAAATAACAATCATTAAATATCCATTATAAATATTCATTTTATTTTTAAAAGAATTGGAAGATGTTACATATATTACATACTACATATAATGGCACATGTCAGCCTTTTAAGCTTAAAAATAATCTTTCCCCAAACTGGGATTGATTTATACCCCAAGTATAAAATGACCCTTGGCCTATAGCACCAACCCAGGCCCAGAGGAAAAGCCAATTTTGAACCTGTCTGTCCTCTGGCATTGGGCTTCTTGATATGATACTGAGGGTCCTCTCCCTCTGGTTTTATTCCCTGGCAGTATTGAGGCCTGGCACAGGGATCCATCTTACTGTATGCTGCAGGCCCGGGAAATCAGGGAATCTAGAGGGGTTGGGTCCTCTAACAATTTTATAATGGGAAAAAAATTAAAATCATATGTTCCTTATCTGTTTTTGATCCAACTACAACAATACAAGACAGAAGGAGGTTAGAATTATTGAAATGCAATTTCTCTGCTGGTTTTTCTCTTTGGAAATTGAAGTCTCATGATAGGTAGTGCCTTAAAAGTCATCTAGTTCAATACTGGTAATCTGTTCCACTGGTATCTCCCTTTCCCATATTTAGGTATAATTTATTCAAAGTTTTAAATGCCATCCATATGCCACTTTTAAAGACAAACACTGAAATTTAATAATACTTTTCATTTTCTTTTTCTTAATTCAGAAGGACAATTCCTGCCAAATGTTCTGTCTTATGACTCTCCTCCACTTCACAGTATGTTTAAGTTACACATTAAGAATTCAAAAAATACCATTATGGAATTTTCATAAGCAATATCCAACCAACCAGTAAAACACAGTACACAGTGTGAAAATTTTAATTTATTCCCCTCCCAAGTATCCAGAATATATATCCCCTTAGCTTTGAGAAATGTGATACTGAAAATACCAACAGAATTGATCATATGATAAGAGAAGAAAGAAAAGCACATACTACATAGGAAACATCCTTAAGTCCTCCCTACCCTAGTAGTGCAAGTTAATGGTATGTTTCTGGCGATGTCATCCTTACTTGATTTATAAAAATTTTACAGGACAGATTTAAAGCGGAGATAGGCCTCTGATTTTTATTTTTGTAACCCTAGCAAATTTTTTTTAAAAGAGGCTATATTAAATGACAATGCATTTTGAGTCAGGGGGAGAAAAAAAATTAAAAACCCAAAACTTCTTTCAGTTTATTCAAAATAAAAATACACATAGAATTATGAAAATATAGGTTTACTATTTCCACCACGGAAGTTGATGCTGCTGTTGAAAGGCTTGCAAATTGTTTTTCAAGTTTTTAAAGCTCATCTCGATCCCTCAATAAAGTATACCTATATTCACTGGGTGCTAGTTTCTGGAAGGAGCTCTCAGGTGGACTGCTTGCTACATCTTGGGCTTGCTACAAAAGAAAGAACAAGACATTTTTATATCAATACATTTTGTAGTTATTTTAATAAGAGTATTAGATGAATGGTAGTTGCCCTATTATTATTCTCTTATTAATCAGTAAAAGATAGCAACTGTGTGCCAAAGACAAGAGTTAAGTGTGAAATCTTGCTTCCTCATTTCCAATGCAATTACTCAGATTCTCCAGGGCAGGGCTGCCACAGGGCCATTAACTATGGGCCAGTTTGTTTGCTGAGGTGTGGCAGAAGAAACCAACACACCTGACACCTGGGTGCTTTTCCTAGACTAGTCTGTAGAGGTAGCACAACCCTAAGTTGGCCCAAACCCTTCCCTCTTATAAATGACTGCTAAGAGAATTAAAGGCATCTACTCTGTAGATATAGCTCTTATTTATCAATTACCTGGATGCCAGAAATTATTAAAACCTAGTTGAAGTAAGGAGGGAAACAAACACTTCAATACTGAAAGAAATTAATTTCTGTAGTATTTTACTTGTCTACCAATAGTAGACAAAAATATACAGTGAAATGGTAAGAGTGACTTCCAAGAATTTTAAAGAAAAGTCAGTGTAGTCTATGCTTTATTTCCACACTGTGAGCTCCTCAGGAGCATGCTGATTAATGTAGGCACACGTTGCATATATTCCATGTTACATAAATGGAACATTCCCACTGTAACAGGAACCAGTGTGTCTTCAAATGTATCCGTTGACTTTGTCATGTTCCTCTTCCCCAGCACATTTTTGTATTTTTTGTTGAGATACATGTTTGGATTAATTAGCTGAAATTATATTACTGTAAAACAAACATTTGGTGCCCACTGTGTATTAAGTATACAAAGATGAATAAATAAAAGTTCCTTGTCTAATGGAATTGAAACAAATCAGGGTAATACAATAATAGACTACATCTTTTCCTAATCTGATTAAATACTAAGCAGGACTTTTTTTCTGAGGAAAATAATCACCTTTGGGTTATTGCCAAGAACAAGTTTGCCTCCTTCTATAGTTGCTTAATTATCTAAGAAAAATCTGACTTCATTTTTCAAGGGCAAAGCATGTCATCAGATTCCTAAAAGGAACTCTGACTCTTAAATAAGGTAAAGAAAAATTCGATGTTTTTATTTCCTTTTACAAATGAAAGTTCTTTGAGCAAAATAATGGGTTTAAGTTCTGAGCATATGAAAGAGAGGATTTGAGTATATATCATCTTCCCTCTCAGTATCATGGTAACAGACATGATACAAATCATAACACATCAAAATGCAAATTTACAGCTAAGTAAAGCAGGAACATAGAAATTACTTGTAACAGAAGTTACAAGGTAGAAATAGTAAAATTCTCACGTGAAAAAAATATACATAAAAGAACTTACGAAATTTTGATGAAATTTTGATAAGTAGTCGTCAAAGCATTCTAAATCACAAATAGGAATGCTGCATTGAGCATTATGAATACTGTATTCATGAAAGCTCTTAAAATGGTTTAGCAAGAATAACAAACCATTACTTTCTTTATAGTGTGGTCAATCTTCTAGCCACAGAGGAAGGCTTGGACAATTATTGGAATCCACTGATTTCTTCACTGATGTATCTGCTTCCAATTTCTATTTTTTATTTCTATTTGAAGCCAACTGTATTTAACCCTTATATAGCCATATTCCAGAGGTCATACTCGGACCACCTTAGTTTATATGATCAAGAAACTATGTTGTAATATTCCTTCAACTTTTCTGAAGGATAAAATTTTGAAAGTTAAAAAGCAGTATAATTTGTATATTTTCTAGAACCTATTCAGAATTTCTTTACAAAAATATTCAAAAGCTGCTTCAGCTTCAGATCCTCTTGGAGGATAACTGAAAAAGGACAAAAGAGTTCCCACTGAAAAACACACGAGTCCTACCTCTCCTGGGGCTGTATCAGTTGGGTCAGGTCCGTGATGGAATTCTCTGTGCAGCTTTCCAGAATGTAAGTCAAATACAAATTGCTTGAGTTTCCCAGGAATTCTAAAACCATAGTCAAATAAAATTTAGATTAAACTGTTAAAATGGACTTACCTTTTTTTTTTAAATCACCTTTACAATATTAAAAAAAAAACAATTAAGTTTTACCTGCAATGCCACCATCCTACCATAACTATTACAGGCCAGGCGTATGTCAAACATTTTTACACAGTTGTAATTGTGGTATCTAGATGCTCAGTTTTGTTTTCTAATTCTTATTTCATAGAAAACTTTCTATGCTTATCATTTTAAAAGACAAAGTCTATCAAGATGTCGTACCCAAATTTACTTAACGATTCTTGATTGCTGGGCAATCGAGAATATTTATATATTTTTTCCTTAATTACATGTCTCTAACTAAAAAGGATTATGTTCTACAAAATCGTATTCAAAATAACAGCGTGTAAGGAAAAAATAGTGTTAGGGGCTAACCACTTAAAACGGCAGCTTTGTAACCAGAGCACTACTAAGAACCTACAACAAAAATATTAGCACCGTTAAAAGTCCACCAGCTTTTGAAGCCAGTGTCAAGTAGGTGATCCAGTGCAGCCTTAACCTGGAGCTTGTGAGTCCTCTTTAGAGACGCAGGTCCTTGAAGGCATTCACTGCCAGTGAACCAGTTTCATCAAAATTAATGAAACCCCGAGCGTAGTAGCATTTTCAAGTTTTTTTCCTAAACAACGGGAAATGTCTTCACAACTTCTTCAGCCACATGTGCAGCTTCATTGCATAACTTAACATTGTGGCAAACAAAGTATTTCTCAGGACCATTAAACCAGCTTTTATGTAAAGGAAGGCTAGGATTTTCAGTTGTTTTGTTTTATTTCGGAGGTCTTCATATACCCCTGGCACCATTCTCTTTAACTGTGAAAAAGCTTACTCTGATGGCTTTGCAACATTCTGAGAAAAATAATATATGAAACCAACACAACTCCACTTTCTGTGGATATTATTCTCTTAATTACCAGTCATGTATGAGCAAATCTGCAGCACAAAAACATGCATTATAGCAGAATAGATCACACTGAACTAAGCAGATTTATACATCAGACTTTTTTCTTTGTAATTATTTCCTTGGGTTGTATCCAATAAAGTAGGATTACCAGGTTAATGAAGAAGAACTTCTGACAAAGTGTGGGCAAATTATACCTATAAAACATCAATTTTTGCTATTTGTCTACCTGTTTGTTCTTTGTAGTCTTGCCAGTATTTTTGCCTTTTTTAAAATTAAAATTGGCTTTGCTAATTTGATAAATAAAAGATACCTACATTTTAATTTACATTTCTTCAGAAATTAAGCTTTTTTCCCCACTGTTTGTTTTAATTTATATTTCTGCTCACATAAATTGTCTGCCTTCTAATTGAGATCTTGGTAGTTTAAAAAATTCATTATATGTTTTACATAGAAACCCTTTGTTTTTCGTGTTTCTTACAGGAATTAAAATGCAGGTCTAAACATACTTTAAATTCTGTGGGTAGAATTGATTGACTTTTTAAATCATCACTTTTTGGTAGCAAAAAATAGCTGGCTGGTGTTAATATTACCAGTTTATTTTTCTTTTTATCCTCTCCTGAGGTCCCAGAAGTGCTGTTTCTTCCCTTCAATAACTCCCACTGAGATGTACCAACCAATAACTTCATTGTACACCCATTTTGACTCCCCACTAGCTCCAATGCAACAGAGACCAGCAGGTGCCAAATGCACAGTTTACAAATACAAATGACTGTCAGGTAGCTGTATTGACAGAATGCCTCTGAAAGGTTCTCTGGTGCTGAAGTAATTGCACAAGCACCAGAGATAAACATTGAGAGAAGATCAATTTAAATTTAATCTGACATCATCTACTGTCACCCACAGCAAAGTGCTAAAATATATCCATTCAATCTATAGAATCACAAATGGTCTGTGTTTAGGATAAAGCCCCTACTAGTTTGTTTTATAAGGTCCAAAGGTTATCACAGCTAATACAGTATGAATTGCTTCTGCTATTCAATAAAAAATTTATGAATGACTAAATCTTAAACATGACAAATTCATAGCAAACACTCAACGCATATTTTTTCCTAACTTGATTTTTTTCCCCTTGTCAATATATAAGAGAAAGAATTGTGAGCAAAAGGCAAAGACAAGAGATAGGATGAATGTGAATTGATGTGGTAGAAAAACAGATTACAAAAGAGCTCTTATCTAGCTTGTGGCCAGAAACTATCCATCATTATTAAGTAGTAACAATCACTGAATCAACAATAAATTGTCAAGAAAACAGATATGGTAATCTGCAAAGCAGGAAAATAAATGGACCATTACCATCATAAATAAAATGATATATTTCACACTTCAGGGTAAAAATTTTTTTAAATCAGAACACCTAAGTGTTTCTCTCCCATACTCTTAAACACTTTGTTTGTTTATAATTCTTTATTTTGAGGTGAGGCAAAATTTAGACACAGTGAAATGCACAAAAGTTAACTGTATGAACAAGCTTTGATAAATGCATACAAGGTAAGAAGTAGTATTTTATTACTTCTTAAAATTTATATGCAGTAGAATTCACTTGTTTAGGCTTAAGTTCTATGAATTTTAACATACACATAGTATCTTGTTACCACCTCCACAAACCGGGTACAGAATAATGTCAACACCGTTTTCAAGTCAGACCTTCCTCTTCCCCATAACCCTGGCAACCAGTGATCTTCCTATAGGGTCATATATATGCAATCACACAAGATGTGGTCATCAGAATGGCTTTTTTCACTTAGCATACTGCAATTGAGATTCATCCTTTTTATACGTATAAAAAAATCCATTCCTTTATTTATTGCTGAATAGTATCCCATTGAGTGGATACACAATTAGTTTATCCATTTAGTCATTCAAGGACATTTGGGTTCTTTTCAGATGTTGGTGATTATGAACAATGCTACTACAAACATTTGTGCACAGGTTTTTGTGTCAATTTTATTTCTCTAGAACAAATACCAGGTCATATGGTAGGTGTTTAACTTTTAAAGAAACTGACAAACTTTTCTAGAGTGGCTATATCATGTTGTAATCTCACCAGCAATGAATCAGAGTTCCAGTTGTTCTACATCCTCAGAAACACCTGGCATTATCATTATTTAAATGTAAGCATTCTAGAACATACATAATGGCATCTTGTTGTGGGGTGGTTCAAGTAACATAAAACTGGCCCTCCTAGCCTTTTCAATGAATCTTTTATTTTTACACCCAGGTGCTGTAATCTCTTTCTGTTTCACCTTAGCTCTCGTGAAGGTATTACCATGCATGGATAGATGTTTGAACTAATGTTTCTGTGTGAGGAGGAGCTCTGCCATCTTGCTGATGTCCATTGAGATTAACCTTTATAATCAACTCCATCCTGGATTACTGAAGTCTCCTATATTCTATTTTGACGCCCTCTAATCTATTCTTCAAATTGCAGACAGAGTAATTTTTAAAAAACAACCTATGTCATTCCCCTGATTAAAACCCTTCATTGGCTCTTCCTGGTTTTCAGGATAAAGTCAAAATTCATTAACACAGCATGTAAGGGCTTTCATGAACTAGCTCTCTTGACCTCATCCCTCAGCATGCCCCTTCCACTCATATTCAGTCAATAGCCCTTGAACTTGTTCCTGCCAATGTCACCTTTCTCTAAGCCCGGTCTCCTTCTCACCTCCATGGTAAACTTCTACAAAACTTTAAGACCTACCTTAGGCATCAATATCTCCAGAAATCCTGGATCAGGTACCCCTCTGTTGATCTGTCAGAGCAGTTATCCCATCATAAAACATAATTGCCTGTTAACCCACTTGTTTCTTTCCTCTATTTGGTTACGAATTCTTTGAGGGCAGAGATCTAGTCTTTGTAAACTTTAAACCCTTGGTTCCTAGCACAATGACTGTCATACGGTAACTTCAGCTAAATATTTAATGAATTAATAGGTTAAATGACATCCTTTTGAGCACAGGTAAAGAACAACTAAGATTTGTTACTACTTTATGGTTTATAACACAACCATCATTTCTCATTAATTTTCACCATAATCCCGTTAGGTAGGTAACAGCATTTTTTATATATGCAAAAACAAAAACAAGAAATTAAATGACTTGCCCAAAGGCAGGACTCTAATCTAGCCTCCTATGTAGTTTTAGGACTGAGAATCTTCTTTTAAACAACCACATCTTTATTGAAATATTTAGAATTAAGAGAGGTAATTCAGTCTGCAATAGGGCTTCAAATCATCCTCTAAATGTGCAATTTAATCTTTTAAGATAAAAAGGTCATTTGAATGAATTTTAAAAGGAAAAAAGTCTAATTTGAATTAATATTTGTATTGCTTATATTTCTCATATGTTAAGAAACATCTCCATTTTTTAACGATTGTATTTAACATCTCAGAAAGCTGATAAAAATTCAATTATCTGTAGTAGTTATAAGGTTTGTATGTTCATTAACACTATAAATATCTGAGAATAGAGTCAGAAAGCTTACCTATTCTTGGAAAGGCTCATAGCCATATGCCATTAGAAATGCCTAGTAATAGCAAAATTCTGGTACATACTATTAATGTTCTTGCTAGGTGTAGTCAAAAATGAACAGCAATATTGCCAATTTCCTTTAACTTGACCTAGGATTATTATCTATTTTCCCTGATGTGCTGGCAAAGACCAAACTCAATATAGAGCCAATTTCTAATAAGACACAAATTTTCTTTGAGAGATTAATTCCCAAGCATTAATCACTGATCACCTGGTGTTAGTATTACCATTTCTACAAGGATATATCATGATTCTTATAGTCAGTTACACTATTCTGTACAGTGAAAAAAAAACAGCAGTCACCCCAACTTCTTCCATCCAATTAACAAAGTATTATTGTTCCAACAATTTAAACAATTATTTTAAGTTCATTTTTGAGGCACATATCAGTAATTTTTAAAAAGTAATGAATACTTACAATACATCCTTAAAGTCTCCAAATACATACATATGCCTGAAGCTGTCAATAGCTATAACAGGGCAATCTGCTGGAGTTTTCTGTATGTGCAGAAGAGGATGTCTAAATTTGTCACAATCAGCATGTAAAAAGTTTATTGTACCTTTAAAAGAAATAGAGTTATGAGAAGTAGATTAGAATTTTTTCTTGATTATATTCTCATAAAATTGTAAGCTCATAAAAAGTGACATACTAAAAAAAACACCCCAACATTCTTAAGAGTAATATAGATCAGAAAAACTGAAACCTAAATATTACAACACTTAAAAGAGGTAGGCTTTTTAGTTCTTAGGGCAGAGAGTATAATTTCCTTAGAAATTATATGAACTCAACCCAAATTCGAATGCTGTAGTGAATTTTTAATTTTCCTCAAACAGGCAATCATCTGCTTTGCAGATTACCAGGTTCTGGGCAGCAAGTTCTTGAAACTGATAAATGAGCCATTCTCATGGGACCATCTTCATTCCAGCTTATTCTACTGGTTTTTTTTAATCTATTTCAACCCTCAAAATAGTATAAGTGACTAAAATGGACAGCTCTATACAATGCCTTTGGTTTATCTGACATTCTTCCCTAACTAGAGAGGAAGTTGGTGGCACGTCAGATTCCTTTATATGCTTTGGAGAAATCTATAGACAACCACTCAACTTTCTTTCATTTAGGAATAAATGTTAATTGGACTTTGTAAACTCTCTCAGCTATATCTCTGGGAATGTCTATTGGAAAGGGGTTCAGGAAAGCATCAAAGTGCTGAAAGAAAGCACCCCAAACTAAGGTACCTGTAAGCCTAATTTTCATGCCATTTGCTTTTTCTCTCAAAAAGTCATGGTATAGAAAACAAAAAAACAGGAAAACACTACTTCATGTTATCTCTCTACTAATCTCTCTATCCTTCATGCCCATGTTTGAATGTAAATGTTTTTAACTCAAATATGTTTATGTGGATATGAATGTAACAGGGGAGGGGAGAGGCAGAGTAAGAAAAAAGAGAAAGAAAGGATGAAAATAAACACCTTAATCTGTCTACCTTTTTCACTTATTAATTGCCGGGCTACTTCGTTCTGAAATATTTCTAAACTTTCTGTATCCTCTTTCATGTGGAAGAGTATGAGAAAAGGCAGTCCTTCTTCTGTCAATTCCTATAGAGAGAAGCATTCAACTATTAGGAGAGCAATAATAAACAGGTTAGTATTTTGAAAATATATATGTCAATTAGTTCGCTAAAGTCAAACATTAACATAGTAGGTGGTAATTTATGCTGCTTGGGGTTCCAAGTTCCTATGTCCACACCAGCATATTCTTTGGCAAGAAAATATTAAAAAATTCCAAAGAAGGATATCAAGACAACCAGAGTGAGAGGAAACAAATCTTTCCCCATAGTTTAAACAATTTATGAGTGGTTGGTTACAACATAATAATAAAATCTCAAGAATTATTTAGCATGCCAACTTCCATGGGGAAGGATGGGGATAGCCCTGTTTAATTGTTTAAGATTTTCCAGGTCTATACCTTTAAATCCTGTTTTTGAAACCAAGAACTGCCAAAGCAGGTAAATAATCATAACAAATTATTAAATTTTTCTGGGCCTCTGAGGACAAATATTTTTTTCAATGTTTACTTTTTTAAAAGTTTGATTTAAATGACCTCAAATATTGTTTTGCAATTATTTGCACTTTTGTATTAATAAATTCTAAGTTTAATTTTTTTTATAAAAGCCATGAATATGAATGTGCATAGAAAAGCAGAGGGAGCTTAAGATCCCAATCTCTTCCAGGTTTCTTGTACTATAGAGCTATGACACTGCACTGATATCTTGTGGCTAAACACTCAAATTGCAGGAGAAGTATTTTGAATTCTGTGAAATGTAATGACCTACCTAAGAGTTCACTATATAATAATATTAATGACAGGGAATGGCGATCCCTGATAGGGAGATGGAGGTGAGACTAGATTATAGGTAATAGGCCCAACCTATATTGAGCATTAAAAAGAAAAAAAGAATAGGAAATTGAGTCCACTGCACACAGAAGGGTATTATACCATGAAAAACGTGTATTATGTATATACTAGTGAAAATTTTCTACTGTGCCTTACAGTAAAAGATGATTTGAAAGCTACTACTTGATCCAAACTTTTGGCAAAGTCCTGTACCTGAACATCCAGTGTGTCATGAGGGGTAACGACACAGGATTTAAAGATACCCATGTGAGCATGTTTATTCAGGCTGATTTTATCTGCTTGGACAGAGGTAAAGAGCCTCACAAAACCACATAAAAAACAAGATGCAAGCCAGGCGCGGTGGCTCATGCCTGCAATCCTAGCACCTGGGAGGCCGCTGAGGCGGGTGGATTGCTCAAGGTCAGGAGTTCGAGACCAGCCTGAGCAAGAGTGAGACCCCATCTCGACTAAACAGAGAAAGAAATTAGCCAGACAACTAAAAATATATAGAAAAAATTAGCCGGACATGGTGGCACATGCCTGTAGTCCCAGCTACTCGGGAGGCTGAGGCAGAAGGATCACTTGAGCCCAGGAGTTTGAGGTTGCTGTGAGCTAGGCTGACGCCACGGCACTCTAGCCCGGGCAACAGAGCAAAACTCTGTCTCAAAAAAACAAAACAAAACAAAAAAAACCAAGATGCATCTTAAAGAACCAGAATTACTTGGAATTCAGAAAAGGATCTACTTTGGTAAGCACATTCAAAAACTCTGAAAAAAACAACAAAATGGCCTCAAAATGCCAAGCTGTCACATGGAAATACAGATTGAATATCCCTTATCCAAAATGCTTTGGACCAGAAGCATTTCGAACTTGGGTTTTTTTTTCACATTTTGGAATATTTGCATTATTCTTACTGGTTCAGCATTCCCAATCCACAAGTCCAAAATCTGCAATGTTCCCAGAGTGTCATGTCAGCACTCAAAAAGTTTTGGATTTTGGAGCATTTTAGATTTCAGATTGGGAATACTGTAATTTGAACCATTCTGACTACCGAGAAAATTAGAAAAGCAGCAGAAATATAAAAGAGTATCTCTTTGAAGGCCTCTAAGAGTTAAAAAAAAAAAAAGGAAAAAACAAAAAACGGGCCAAGACTGTAATAGATGGAAAACCAGATCATTAAGTATGGAATTTGAAGCTATTAATATAATACTTTTCTCCTCTAGGACCACCATCTGCATTTCCAGAAGAGGCAACTGTTAGTGCTCAATTCCACTGGGCATTAGTGAAATATAAATTAAAACCACAATGAGATTCTACTATACGTACACCAAAATAGATAAAAATTAAAATTGCTTATAATGTCAAATGTAGGTAAGGATATGGAGCAATGTGAGCTTTGATACACTACTGGTAGGAATGTAAACTGCTACAACTACTTTCAAAAGCTATTTGGTACCATCTACTAAAATCGAACATATGTATGCCCTATGACTCAGCAATTCTACTCACAGGTATATCTACCAATAGAAATGTGTGCATATATTCACCAAAAGACATATACAAGAAAGAATGTTCATTGCAGCATTATTTGCAATAGTCAAAAACTGGAAGTAAACTAAAAGTCCATGAATAGTAGAATGGATAAATTGTGGCATATTCATATAAAAGAATTATACTCGTGAAAATGAATGAACTATGACTTCATGCAATATGAATGAATTCTACAAACATAAAGTTGAGTGAAAGAAGCCAGATACAAAAGACCCTGAATTCCATTTCAGGTTCAAAAACAGCCAAAATCACTACGGTCATTATGAAGATGGTAAATGGGGTAATGACTGGAAAGGAGGACAAGAGGTTCTGAAAATCTTCCATCTCTTGACCCAGCTCAAGGACTGGAAATTATAACCAGGGGTCAAATCTGACTTGACTTGCTGCTTGATTTTGTATGGTTCACAAGCTAAGAATGGTCTTTATATTTTTTAATGATTGGGAAAAAATGTTTAATAATACTGTTTCATGACATGTGAAAATTATGTGTCTAGAAAGAAAGCTTTATTGGAACACAGCCACACTCATTTGTTTACATATTGTCTAAGGCTCCTTTTGTGCTACAACTGCAAAGTTGTGTTGTTGCAACAGAGACTGCATGAACTGCAAAGCCTGCGATATTTACTATCTGGCCCTTTACTGAAAAAAATTGCGCACCCCGTGTCTTAGTCAGTTTGGGCTGCTATAACAAAGTACCATAGACTAGGTGGCTTTTATACAACAGAAATTTATTTCTCACAGTCCAAATCAGGGTGCTAGCATGGTCAGGTTCTGAGGAGAGCTGTCTTCAGGTTGCAGACTGCCTACTTCTTTTTGTACCCTCACTTGGTGGAAAGAGAGATAGAGAGCTTTCTGACATCTCTTTTATAAGGGCATTAATCCCTCTCATGAGGACTCCACCCTCATTACCTAACTATCTCCCAACAGTTCCACTTCCTAATACCATTGCATTGGGGGTTAGGATTTCAACATAGGAGCTTTGGGGGCACACAAACATTCGATCCATACCACCCTGACTAGGTAGTGATTATAGGGGTGTGTTTCCTTTGTGATAATTTTTTGAGCCATATATTTAAAATTTGATCTGCGCATTTATAATTCTTTGAAGTGTATATGCATATAAAAAGTTTTTAAAAACTGTGCTTAAAAAATTTTTTTAAACTTGCATTCTTAGACCACGGGTTTTAAAAATGAAAGAGCTCAAATGAAAGATATGCTTCACATACAGTAAAGAAAGGAGAGAAGTCCTCATAGACATAACTCTTTGTACTTGTTCATTTAACATTTTAGGTTTTTGAGTTTTGTTTTTGTGGGGGTTGTAAGAGTTCCGATGGACTTTATTTCAGGTGCATGGGAAGACTGAGGTCAGTTACATGATCATTGACAACTGCTTCCATTACTTACCATAAAAAAGACAATACAACTGCTTTATAGGAATCAGAAAAAAACCTTTTAGTGGCAAAGGATTATTCACTGTATATAATTAATTATAACTAGGCACAGCATTGCTTCTAAAGGATATCCACTTAAACAAGGATCTTCAACCAACAAGTGGGGATCAGAACCACCTAAGAAGCATTTTCAAACTCATTTCCAAGGCTGTAATGAACTACTACCATTAGTGGAAATGTAACAGAGGGGTTCTGGGATAGCAAAGGTGAAGAATCACTGGCCTGTATTATGGAAATAGCTACGATATAGTTATGTTCACTATATGATTTTTACAACTGATAACTCTGTATTAAAATAGTAAGAAAGGTAGAGAAAGCTTGCTCTTTCAGACGTCTGAATTTTAAAAATAACAACACAAATTAGAAAGCCCATACCTCTCCATTTTCAAATGTTATTTCTCGGACAAGAGGAACGCATTTATCTTGAATCCAATTGTAAGTGACATCAAAGTTTGTCATAGATCCCAAGTACACCATATCTGGAGCAGACTATCACAAAAATAGAAAAAAAAAATTAAACAAATCTAAGGTATGCTGTCTCAAGTACATTCTTAAATCCATCTATAAACCCAGAAAAATCTACTGGAAATACAGAAGAAACATAAAACGTAGAACTTCTGAGGAAAAGGGCCATAAACGGTAAAAGCTGATCATTCTGTGATTACCAGGGACATGATAATCCAACTTGTGACGTCCAAGCCTCCTGCTTTTCCTTGGATTTAGGTCAATTAACTGTCAATATCTTCACCAAAGGCAAGCAGGCATTGTGAAAAGAAGAATTCTCCAAATGAATTAATTTATCTATTCCTTAGAGTTGAAAATGTTTGAAGAAAATTTAGAGAATGAAAAAGCCTTTAAAAATACAAGATGCTATATAGATGTAAGGCATGACTATTTCTATTATTAGTTGCCTAGAGATCTGTTTCCATACTTACTCCAAATCAATATTTATAAAATGCCTAAAATGATGATAAAAATAATAGCTAATATTGAATAAACTTACTGTGTCTAAGCACTGTTGTAAGCATTGTATATGTGTTGATTTATTTAATCTTCCCACATCCCTGTAAGGCAGGTACTGTTATTATCACCTCCTATTTTTTACTAAGAAAGAAACCAAAGCACAGAGAAGCCAAGAAACATTCCTAGCATAGCACACTGAAGAAGGTGGCACAACTGACACTGAAACCTAGACAGACTGATACCAGAGTCCATGCTCTTAACAACCTCCTGCAATGGAAGACACTATACTGGATTCTGATAATCTAGAGCTGATGACACCCTGTAAGCTACTATTAAAGAAATGCACTTGCAGAAAATACCTATCTGAATTCAGAATAGGAAATAAGCTTTCTAAGCAAGAAATTCATTTACCTGACTACATAAAAGTTAAAAATCTCAGTGTGTCAAAACACTGCAGACAACATTAAAATGAAAACTTTGAATTGAAAAACTATCCACAGATTTCTATGTTTGTGTGTGGAGAAAAAATTGCAATGGCAGACCTTTAGGTCAATTTGGGATAAAACTCACTATGAGTTTTGCCTCTTAGTTGTGGCTACCATTATCTGGGCCTAAGCAGATACTTCTATGCTTAGACACATTTGAAACTTCTTAGCCCATGAGTTAAAAACAACATGGCTGCTCCTTATTATCTGGCAAGTACCAAGTAAATTTATACCCTAGAAGATCTGGGAGCTTGTCTAGTACAATGCAGGTCAGGGTGATGATCATGTACCACTGAAGCATCATTTGGATTTGGCTCCCAGATTGAAAGCAAAACAGAAAGGTAGAAAAGGCCAGAAGGTCAGGGGATCTTTGATCCCAGCTCTGCTACTAAATGCGTGTATGACTCTGGCCTCTGTGGCCCCAACTTCACTTTGAAAGGTTTAGATTAGCATAAGATGATGCTTCAAGGTTCCTTTCTATTCTAAAATTCTATAATTCTATGAACATTAACACATATAAAACTATAGACTATACTATACATATAAAAATATCTGATTATACACACTAAGAAATAGCAACTTACCCCTGGTGGTTTGTAGATTATGTTGTCTCCACTATATCTTTCTGGTTTTGAAACATCCCTAACAGGAAGGGAAAAATAGTAATAATGCTTTTTAAGAAAACAATAACAGTAATATACCTGAATGAGAATTACCTTGTTATTTTGCAATGTATGAATTATAGACTTGAAATATATACTTGCTCATCACCTTTCCTATTTACAAGACTATGCAATACCAAGACAAGTATACATTTAAAGGAAAAATTAAATATGAGGCAGATGTTTTAAAGGGAAATTTTAGTTAGCTGTATTGTGATTTTTATTTCATAAATTTAGACTAGTAGTTTTAGCACTAAAAAGTTGTTTTTGATCCCAGACTGTTTTCCAGCAACTGGGGATCAAAGTCATTGATTTGGTCACATAGACTAATAACGCTTATTAATCAGACTGAACCATGAATTTTCTACTTTTTAAAACCAAAATTTAATTTTAAAAAACAGATGAATTGAAATAACCTACATCTCTAAACTACAGTTCCATAAATAAGTTATGTTTTATTTGTCCACTGTTGTTTCCTGTGTCTACTATAGTATCTGGCATATAATAGGTACTCAATAAATATTTGGTCAGTGACTTCTACAACATATTCTAAGTCAAATGGGTAACTTTCTCTCTCTTTAAATTACTTTTAGATTAATTGAACACTGACTTATTTTCAGTTTCAAACTAGAGTAGTCCAGGTGATAGAGGCAAGGAGTCCTAACCTACATTGATGATGTTGGGAACAGAAAGGAAGTAAATGGTCCATTAATCAACTGATTCATTTAATAACTATTTACTGTGCATTTCCTTTGTACCAGGGGTGGTCTTGGCACTGGGTATACAGCAGTGAACAAAACTAACAAAACTCTCACTCTCATGGAGCTTACAGTTTGGTGAGGAAAGACAGAGTAACAAGTAGATATATTTATCTTGGGTGGCTAAAAAAAAAAAAGTGCTATAAAGAAAACTAAGTGGGCCAGGCGCGGTGGCTCGCGCCTGTAATCCTAGCACTCTGGGAGGCTGAGGCGAGAGGATCGCTTGAGCTCAGGAGGTTGAGGTTGCTGTGAGCTAGGCTAACACCATGGCACTCTAGCCTGGGCGACAGAGCAAGACTCTATCTCAAAAAAAAAAAAAAAAAAAAAAAGGAAAAGTAAGGGAGTAAGTGGGTAAAGCATGATGGTAGTGCTACTTTATACAAGGTTACAAGGCAAGGACTTTCTGATGTGATGACATCTGGGAGAAGCACTACCAGATACAGAACATTCACAGCAAAAGCTCTGCTGCAGAAGTGTGTTTGCAGCATTTAAGGAACAGCAAGATGACCTGTACAGCTGGAGTATGGTAATGTGAAAACTATGGAAGGCAGTGGTGTTCCCCCATTTACTCTGTATACTGAGAATGCTTACTACAAAAGATACACACAAAATCTACAAAAGCATTAAAGCAAGGACAAAGAACAAAGGTCACAAAATGGAGAAGATATACTGTGTCAGGAATCTGGGCTTTACTTAAGATAGCTACTGCGATTGAGCCTAACAGTTATAAGCCAATGAAAAAAGAGAAAGAATATGACACGGAAGTCAAAGCATAGTTGACATAACTTCCAATGAGAAGAGACGGTCAAAAATAGAACCATAAAAATGATTCCATTTTGAGAAAGAAAGAAAGAATAAAAAGAAGATATTAGCAAATTCAGAAAGGTAAGCAGCCAACCAGAGGGATTCAATGTAAATAAGTGTAGATACAGAAAAAAGGAAAGAGTAGTTACATGTCACATCCTTCCAAGGAACTGAAGAAGATGAAGAAAAGGCAGTGGATTTCATAATTAAGCAGTCATTTTGTGACTATGCAGAGACATTAGAGCAATGGAGGTGAAAGCTTCCAAGAGGTTAAGGATTTTTACTGGTTAGTGTTTGAGAAAATCAAGGTAACCAAACATAAACTAATCTTTGAAAAAATGTGGGAATGAAAAGAAAGATGAAAATATAGCTCAAGATATAAAAGGAGGTCGGGAAAGAAAGAGGCATGTTTTCAGAAAAGTAAAGCAGGTTGTAAAAAAAGAGCCAGGTTGAAAACACAAGAAAGCAGGGACAACTGATGGATTCAATAAAGCCCCAGAGGAGTTTGAAGGGATAGTTACAAGGACACCAGTGAAGAGGTAAGCCTTAGAAAGAGAACTGATCCTGAGACAGGGAAGATATAAGAAAAGGTGGTGGAGAGATGGAGGTGAATGAAGACGACAAAGCCCATGCTGCTTAACAAGAAGACAGTGTGTCGTTTCAGTCTGGTAACCCCACAGGTTAGCATTTTGCCTGGCACAGGATAAGTATTAGTAAATGAGTTGAATAAAGGCATGAATGACTTAATTGTTAACTTGTCCACTCTCTACCTCTTACCTTCTGAAATAGAATATACTACAGGAAGGAGAATAAAAAGACTTTTAAACCCTTAAAAAAATTCAGAGATAGGTATAAAGACTGGCATAAAGACTTTAAGAGGACTGAGATAATCTTTGGAGAGGTCATCCTCAGAAAAATGACAAAATACAACAGGATTTAACATGGCAGCCAAGCCAAGCCACTAACACTTTTAATTAAGATACTTACCCAAATGCAGAAAGGAAGGCACAGTCATCATGCAAAATATTTGCTACTCGTTCAAACACTCTATAGTTGTCTGAATCCTTTTGCTCAAAATATCCAATGATACTTCTTTTGCTGCGCTGTAAAATAAAGTATCTAATTATTTTGCAAGCATATGTAGTTCTATAAACATGTTATTTCATTTACCCCTTATTCTGGGATAAATGACAGCTCCAGCTGTTGTTCAACTATCTCCAAATGAAGTAGGATTATAAATGCATATTTAGCTTTTAACACCTAGCCCAAAAGTATTAAAGATCTGGTTGAAAATAACCTTAACTTCAATAAATGTAATTATAAACATTTCCTTCTAGCATTTTATTTTAAAATTTCAATAAATACATAACTATTTGATCAGTGATAATCTTTTCCTAAGGTGACTAATCTTAAAATGTGTTAAAAACAGTGTATCAACTCATAACTTGTGACTATTGGTGGAAACTCCGCCAGGGGTCTCTCACACCCCTGCACACGTTACTGAGTATGCCAAAAATGCAAGACCCAGACCACTCTTTACCCAGGCCATTTCTCAGGGCTGTGCTTGCAGCAAGCAACACTGAGATATGAAGTAACGTTTCCCTGCAGGACGGGGAGCAGGGTTACTGCTTGCTCTGAAATGGTGAGTTCCCCAAGTCCAGGGCTCCTCTCCAGTGACACAACCCACTGAAGGTACAGGCATCCACCTGGGCCCTCTGTGTTACATCCACAGGACTCAGGGGGCAAGGAAACAAATGCAAACACACTCACACTGCTTGCCGTGATGTGAGAAATAAGGTCCTTTGTCTCTGACCCAGGAGTCTGACAGAATCCAACTTACCAATTATGCATATGTCAAATCCATTGCAATGAACTACAAGGGCACGTCCAGATTCTTTTGTTTGCATTATAATTTGTTTACATTAATTAAACAGGTAATGTTCATTTGATCTAGAAAAACAACTTACATCGAGAGTGCTGATTTCTGCTAAGTCCCGAATTTCTTGAATGGGGTCACTTTTCTGTTGCCTGATGTAATCTGCAAGTGCTTTCACTGATCGCTGACCCCTGTATTCTCTCTTCATCATCATTCCATTACGAAACAATTTGAGGGTTGGGTATTTGCTTATCCTGTATCTCTGGGCTATATCAGCTAAAACAATGAAAAAAAAAATTAACTTTACCCTCATATTTGCTCAGGGCGAGCCCATCAGCCTGACAGTCAAAAATCTCATGATCACTTAGTGAGAACTTCTTGGTTCATGTCATTTTTTTTCAGTGAGAGAGAGAGAAAAAAAATTAATAATGATTTAAGAGTTAAGAGATCAGGCTCTGAACTCATACTGCCTGGGCTTAAATTCCAAATTTGCCACTTACTGGCCATGTGAACTTGTAAATTGCATAAACTCTCTATGATTTAGTTTCTCATCTATTACACAAGGATAATAATTTCTACCACATAAGGCAGTTTTAAGGATTACATAAGATAATACAAATGCATGGAGCAATAAGCATGGCACATGAATATGGGCTATAAAAAAGAGCAATATAATTATGTCTCGTGGGGTTTGACACAAATTAAAATACATGACGATGACAACAGCAGCATGTAAGCTGGGGGAGGGGAGATAAGCAGGAGGTAAATTATGTTAAATATTGTAAGATCTTTGCACTGTCCAGAAAGAGGTAAAAGTACTTATAATATTTTGATAAGTCAAGGCTGTATTTTGTTCTCTCTAGGATATGCAATGAAAGAATACTAAAAGTAAATTAGAGATTAAAATGGAATATGGCTTCTCAGAAGAATGGCTGGAGAAAAGGCTATGTAATTAAGTTCACATAACACTTTGTTAAACACCATGGAGGATTTATAAAGGGGAAATCATGACTGATTAGTAAAATTCTGTAAACGGAAGGCAAATAAGAGTAAATGAAGGGAACTACTGGTCATAAATGAGCTTGAGAAGAATGCTTTATTCATCAAATCAAAGAAATCAGAATATCGAGACTTCTTAATTTCCACATATTTAATGGAGATAGTAATACCTAGTTTAGGAGTTGGTACTTGCTTGAAGCAGATGACTAATAGATGTATCAGCTATAAGGCCTTTCTCAACCTGATAAATTACAATGAGAGCTCTGGGTGAGGTGGCTCACACCTACAATCCTAGCACTTTGGGAGGCCCAGGTGGTAGGATCACTTGAGGGCGAGTTCAAGACCAGCGTAAGCAACATAGCAAGACCCCATATCTCTACAAAAACTAAAAAAATTAACCGGGCATAGTGGTCTAAGCCTGTAGTCTCAGCTACTCAGGAGGCTCAGGTAGGAGGATAGCTTGAGCCCCAGAGTTTGAGGTTGCTGTGAGCTATGATGACAACATTGCACTCTAGCCTGGGCGACACAGTAAGACCCTGTCTCAAAAAAAAAAAAAAAAAAAATTACAATGAGAGTCTGTGTCTTTCAGGTGTTATAAAGACGATGGATCCTATTACCTGAGCAAGGAATTAATGAGATTAAATTGGTACTATAAATTGACAAGTGAGATTGATACCATAAGCAAATAGAAGTCTTTTATATTAAGCACAGGTACCTGTAATGAGGCAAAAGCCACCAAGGCTTGAGTTTATCCTATTTACAAAAAAACCAACCTGAAGAAATAATAAAAAATAGGAACTTTACCTTTCCAATTAAAAAATACATTCACTCCCAGCACACTACACAATGAAACCTAGCATATTATAAATTAAATATGTGTATAATGTATACATTAAAAATTTTGTAATATAAATGCTGTTAAAATTAGGTTAAATAGTCCTACAGACCAATGCTACAATGTTGTAGTCTGGAGAATGGAAAATGTCTTTTTAAAAGTTACTATTTCCCCAAATGTCCATCAATAGGAGACTGGTTGAATAAAGTATGGTACACTCATACAATGAAGTACTAGGTTGTTATATAAAGGAATGAAAAAGATCTCTGTCGCTACTAAGGAGCAATCTTCAAGATGTACTGTTAGGTAAAAAAAGCCAAGTGCAGAAGAGTACAGGTAAAATATTTTGTGTAAGAAATATGAAGAAACCTGGGAAAGGAATATGAATACATGTACACATACATACACATATATACACGTCTACATACACTTGCTTATATATTTGTCTCTCCCCACCCAGAAAGAAACACCAATGGAAGAAAATGGGAGGAAGGGTCAGGGATGAAATTTAGATTTCCCTGACTTTACTTTGGTTTTACAGTTTTGACTTTGGAACCATGAAAATGTTAACATTAAAACAAAATTAAATAAGAAAAAATGTTAATACTGGCATTGTTATTTTGAATTTAAACACATATACTATAGATAAAACATATGAGTTAATGCCATTAAGAATCAAGATTTTTCAGCATAAGAAAAAAATATATAAAATTGAGGTAATTAAGTAAAAACCCCATAATATTTAATTTGAATTGATGTGCCAGCATGAATTCATAATGTTTTTCTCTTTTAAAAATGTACTTCTAGGCTGGGCGCGGTGGCTCACGCCTGTAATCCTAGCACTCTAGGAGGCCAAGGCGGGCGGATTGTTTGAGCTCAGGAGTTCGAGAACAGCCTGAGCAAGAGCGAGACCCTGTCTCTACTAAAATTAGAAAGAAATTAATCAGACAACTAAAAACATATAGAAAAAAAAATTAGCCGGGCATGGCGGTGCATGCCTGTAGTCCCAGCTACTTGGGAGGCTGAGGCAGAAGAAGGATCACTTGAGCCCAGGAGTTTGAGGTTGCTGTGAGCTAGGCTGACGCCACGGCACTCTGGCCAGGGCAAAAGAGTGAGACTCTGTCTCAGAAAAAAAAAAAAAAAAAATGTACTTCTAAGCTCTTTCTATTGACAGCTATTAACAATAACTTAATGCCAATAAGTTTTAAGACTTAGATAAAATGAAAAAATTCCCACAAAAATACAACTTACCAAAACTGACAGTAGAAGAAATAGAAAATATAAATGGTCCTAAAATTATTAAGAAAACTGTAATTCAAAGCCTTCTCACAAACAAAACCCCATTCCTAGAAACCTTCACCAGCAAATTCTACCAAACATTTAAGGAGCCAATAATGCCAATTTTACACAAACCATTTCAGAGGATACAAAAAGAGAGGACACTTCCCAACCAGTTTTCGAGATCAACGTAAAGCTTTTTAGGAGAGCTGACGAGGAAATTACGAGAAAAGAAAAGTATATGTTCATCTTTTTCAAGATTATAGATGAAAAACTTGAAAAGAAAAAATTAACAAATTGAATTTTGCACTATATACAAAGGATAATACATCGCAATATTTGAAAACCAATTAATGTAATTCATAACATTAACAGAATAAAAGAAAAATACTATTACTTCTCAAAAGAAGCAGTAAAACATTTGATAAAAATCAATATCCATTCCTGCTTAAATACTCTTATTAGGAAACTAGTACAAGAAGAAAACTTCCTTAATTTGATAAAGGATATTTAAATAAGCAAATACCAAACAACTAAATGGTAAAACACTAAAAGCTTTCCTGCTGAGATCAAGAAAGAAGATGCCTGTTATCACTTCTATATAACACTGTACTGGAGTTCTTAGTGTGATAAAATAAGGAGGAAAAGAAGAATATATATACACTGGAAAGGAAGAAATAGGAATGTCATTATTTGCAGATGACTTTATTGGGTTCACAGAAAACTCAAAAAAGAATCTACAAAAGGATTTCCACTTCTAAGTAGGATGTAGTGAATAGCAGAAATCTACTGATCCTGCTGCCACAACTAGGAAAAACTGTGTTTTGGTTTTTTTTTAAATTACGTTTTTAAAGATATCATACCTAACGGGTACAATGTACACTATCTGGGTGATGGGCACACTTATAACTTTAACTCAACCAGTACAAAGGCAATCCATGTAACCAAAACATTTGTACCCCTATAATATTCCAAAACTAAAAAAAAATAAAGATATCAGAAATCATGAAAGCAATGAAGACTAAATGAACTGAAATTCCAGAAAGGGAAGAACCATTCCTAGGTAAGCAAATTTTTCTTTCCTATAGGTTTCCTATGTAATTCCTTTCTGAAATTAAATCCATAATGGCAGATTTAGGGTTGAGAATTATACTTACATAGGCAAGAAGAAAGTGAAATAAATAAAGCATAGCCACCTGGACTGACATGGTGCATTGAAAGGGTCCTAAAACACACTGCAAGTCTCCCCAGAGGACATTTACTGAGTGCTGGAGTGACACAGGAAACTGGAGAGTTATGGTCAAGAAGACAGAGTAAAATCTCCTATGGCCACATGGTGCTTAGGAGACAATGTCTACTTGTATAAGGGACCTGCAATTCTATACCAGGGCCACATACAGCCAAGACATTTGCCAGATTTTGAAGCTACATAGGCCAGAAAGCATCTGGATGTTGGAAAAAAAAACATGAATACTTGACAAACTAGAAGACAGATACTTGTGTCATGTACTAGAGACAAATGATTAATATTCAGAATGTATAATCAATTTTAAAAGGACTACCAAAAAGATAAGTGGGCTAAAGATACCAGTCGATTTATGAAAGAAACACAGATGGTCAATAAACATAAAAACACGCTCAGTTGTAATCAGGAACTTACAGATTAAAACTACCAGATAACATTCTGTCCATCATATTGGCAAAAAACCAATAATAATAAAAATTGTAAAAACTAAAATTCAGGGCTTCATCCTCTGAAGTGAGGTATCACAAGAATGGAAGAATAAGCACCACATGTACTGGCCGTCAAATTGGCACTAACTGATCAACACTAAGGTGCTCACATGGTAGTAATATTCACTGGGGGTTGGGGTACAGTGGGTAAACTCACAACTAATGGATGCGGTGAGCATTGTATGGGGAAAGAGCACGCCTCTAGTCCTGGCTTGGGTGAGGCAAAGTTGTAACTTGTAACCAAAATGTTTGTAACCCCATAATATCCTGAAATTAAAAAAAAAAAAAAAAAATTCAGGGCTTGCTTCAGCAGCACATATAGTTATTGGAACAATAAATGGCCCTGGCACAAGGGTGACACATAAATTAGTGAAACATTTCACATTTTTAAAAAACACCAAAATTCAATAATATCAAGCCCTATGTGAAGGTAAAATATTCCTACTAGGTGTAATTTAGGTCCACATTCAATGTTAATATGGCTAAACTAGCCTAGCTGGTGCCTAATTTGCCAGCAAGAAGCCAAGGAATTTTTTTAATCCCCAAAGGATTTGGCAGAGAGGATAGAAGACGGACCCAGAAAGAAAGGAACTAGCTTAATAAGAAACATTTATTTTCCATTTGTATCCTAAGGATCGGTATGAAAATGGACAGCAAGAGGCACTGCCAAAGAAAATAGAATGTTTTTAACTTTCTGAACTTGGTGAATTAGTGGACATAATGAGAAAGCAGTATGCTAAAAGCAAATATGCATAAACTAGGAGTAGAATAAATTAGGCTACAGACAGACCCCAGATGGTCTTAAATGCAAAGGTAAAGGAATTTGAATTTTATCCTGTTTTTGATAAGCAGCCACTGAGCTGTAGAGCTGGGCTTTCAAAATATTCACCTGGTAGTAGTAGAGAACCAGAGAGACTAGTAAGGAAGCTACTGCAATGGTCCCGACAGATAATCACAGCATCTGTTTACAAACTTAAACATTGCAACCTTTAGGTTGCCTTAAAATTCTGGTTATGGGCCGGGCGTGGTGACTCACGTCTGTAATCCTAGCACTCTGGGAGGCCGAGGCGGGCGGATTGTTTGAGCTCAGCAGTTCAAGACCTGCCTGAGCAAGAGTGAGACCCCATCTCTACTAAAAAAAAAAAAAATAGAAAGAAATTATCTGGACAACTAAAAATATATAGAAAAAATTGGCTGGGCATGGTGGCGCATGCCTGTAGTCCCAGCTACTTGGGAGGCTGAAGCAGGAGGATCGCTTGAGCCCAGGAGTTTCAGGTTGCTGTGAGCTAAGCTAACAGCACGGCACTCACTCTAGCCAGGGCAATAGAGTGAGACGCTGTCTCAAAAAAAAAAAAAAAAAAAAAATTCTGGTTATGGAGAGAAAAAGATTAAAAATATTTGAAGACTATTAGGTGGTTAGATATTCACTTGCTTCATTCTCAAACAACATCATGGCAGCAGGTATGCCGCATAATGAGGAAGCTTTTAATTATTAAGAAGCAAAACCCTTCAAATTACATTGATCAATAATCTCAGACATAATGGTGACTTTTTTACAAGCTTTGGCCAAAAGTGATTTTAAGATAATTACAATGTGACACTTTGACAAAATAACAAAGAATGACTTAAGGGGTATAATAAATGGGTTTTTTAAATTAACTAGATAGATCAAATGTTAAAATGGATGTCAGAGGAATTATAAACTTCAGAAGGTTAATAGCTTGCTGATTGGAAAATTAGCATGTACTTTTTGCTTCGATGGTCACTTACTTTTCCTTGATGAGGGCTGCTTGCCTGCCTCACTAATGCCCAGCAGGGTTCCAATGGGGGAAACTGCCTCCTGCTCTTATCTCAGCAATGTCCCTCCCTGCTATCATTATCTGTGGCAGAAAATACAAAGAGGCAGATGATTTTGATAGGAAAGTCTTACTGTTCTTCTGGTTCCAGGACAAGGACCACTGCTGTCTATGTCCCTCTTTCCATTCCCAAACCATCCCCCCCCAAAAACAAACAAACAAAACCAAAACACAACAAAACAAAACCCTAAAGAGAAAAATTACAAACCAACCCTAGAAGCTTACTCAGAACTCAGGCTTAATATGCTCATCCAAAGTCAGTTCTATGCACATGAATTCTTCACTTTTTATTTTCTTGTTCTAATTACAGCATCTATGTATAGCTCTTACAAAAGCTTCTCAGTTTCCAATAAGGAAGGTTCAAGTTGTACTGAAAGACAGACACATAAGAGTAATTTGGGTACATGGGAGCATGTGCTCCCTAATTCAAGGACATTTACAAAGCACTTTCCTAAAAATGCTAGTGGGAGTCTGTTTGAAAGTTCTACACTGACTCACAAACATATGAACACCCCTTGCTTGGTGCTTGGTGCCATACAGACTAAGGCCACTGGAGGTCAGCAGAGAACCTGGTCCCACCAGGGGCAGACTGATGGGGCCTTCTAGATGCAAGGCAGCAATGATGACCACCAGGGAGAATGATGAATTCTACTCCCAAATTTCCCAAATGAAGAGACTGCAGAAGATGAGATGAAATGTGATCATGATCCACAGCTGGAGCAAGGTCATGTTTTAATTGTGTGTGTGGGTATAAACTCTGAGGTTAGTCAAATAGGAAAGTGCTGGCTAGCAACAGTACTTGCAGAATGGGTCTCAGCAGCTTGTAAGAAACCCCTAGAAAGAGTAGAGTAATACTTTTAATCAAGAGTACCGCCAACACTCTTATTTTTTTTTTTTTTTTTTTTTGAGACAGAGTCTCACTGTGTTGCCCGGGCTAGAGTGCTGTGGCGTCATCCTAGCTCACGGCAACCTCAAACTCCTGGGCTCAAGCAATCCTTCTGCCTCAGCCTCCCGAGTAGCTGGGACTACAGGCATGCACCACCATGCCCAGTTAATTTTCTCCATATATTTTTAGTTGTCCGATTAATTTCTTTCTATTTTTAGTAGAGACGGGGTCTCGCTCTTGCTCCGCCAACACTCTTAATGGCACAGAAGTGAATATTGTGTGGAAAAAGAAAAATTGATTCATTTGGAAAGCGACACAAAAGAGTCAGACTAGGAATGTGAAGTTGTTTCAAGATTACTTGAACAAATTTACTTTCCTCTTAAGGTACACAGAGTAATGATATTTAAGAATCTATATCTAAATGAGTCCAAAATAGTTCTTGTGATAGGTATAAAAAATTCTAAGTGCCCCTATCTCTCACCATATACAAAAATCAACTCAAAATGGATTACAGACTTAAGTGTAAGACCAAAAACTATAAAACTACTAGAAGAAAACAAAGGGAAAACACCTGAGGACATTGGTCTGGACAAAGATTTTATGGATAAGACTTCAAAAGCACAGAAACAATAGAAAAAAATAGGCAAATGGCATATCAAACTAAAAAGCTTCTGCAGAACAAAGGAAATAATCAACAGAGTGAAGAGACAACCTGCAGGATGGGAGAAAATATCTGCAAACTATTCATCTGACAAGGATTAACATCCAGAATATATAAGAAATTCAACTCAACAGCAAAAAACCCTAAAAAATACCATTAAAAAGTGGTCAAAGAATCTGAATATTTCTCAAAAGAAGATATACAAATGGCCAAGTATATGAACAAATGCTCAACATCACCAATCATCAAGGAAGTGCAAATCAAAACTACAATGAGATATCATCTTACCCTACAGTACGAACGAACACTATAGTTAGAGTGGCTATTATCAAAAAAACAAAAATAACGAATGCTGGCAAGGATGTGGTAAAAAGGGAACTCTTACACACTGTTGGTGGGAATGTAAATTAGCACAGCCATTACGAAAAACAGTATGGAGGGTTCTCAAAAACTAAAAATAGAACTACCATATGACCCAGCAATTCCACTAAATATTTATCCAGCAATTCCACTAAAGGAAAGGAAATCAGTATATGTCTTTCTGGGTGTGTTTGGTTCATTGCTATCTTTCTCTATATATATATAGGACCTTCCACATTGCATTACAAAGAGTAGGCATAAAAATATTTTGTTGAATGCATGAATAATACTATCTAACTCAAGGTGTGCTGAACTGTGGTAAAGATAACTGAAATAATACGTATGAGAACATACCTAAATCCAAGGAAGCACTCAATAAACAGTAGTTTTTTTCCAAGCCATTTGACTAGAAACTTTTTAGAGGAACTTTTCCAAGAAATAATACTATTACTTTAGATGACAGGTCTCAGTGAAGCAGTGAGTCAGAAGCAAGGCAGACAGACTAAAGAATACCAGACAGGTGATTAGTAAGAATGAGACATATGGGCATGTGTTATGATGATATCTTGATTCTGAGGCCACCTTATGCCTTTGCTAGGAAGCGTCTTATAAATCTTCTGCCCGACAAAAACCAATCCCAAAGCAACAAGTAGGTACACTTGGCTGGATACAACCTAGAATACTGTAAGGAAATACAGATCACAAAAGTAAAAGTGCTTTTATTTGACTACGACATAATTGTCTAAGTAGAAAATCCTATAGACTCTACATAAAACTTATTGGAACTAGTAAGTTCCAGCATGTAAGATCAATATACAAAAGTCAATTTTATTTCTATAAACTACCAACAAAAACTGAAAATTAAAATTTAAAAATCAATACCATTTATAATAGCATCCCCAAACAAAACCTACTTAGGGATAGATCTCACAAAAGATATGCAGTGCCTGACAAAAAAACCCAGACCAACCCAAAATTAGGGGACATGCTAAAAAATTCCTGACCAATACTCCTCAAAATTGTCAAGGTTCTGAAAAATAAAGATGGAGAAATGGACAGATCAGAGGTAACCAAGAACACCTGATGACTAAATGCAATATCCTGGAACAGAAAAAAGACATTAGTGGAACAGCTAATAAAATTTGAATAAAGTCTACAGTTTAGTTAACAGCAATGTACCAATGTTAGTTTCTTAGTTTTAACAAATGTCCATAGTAATGTAAGATGCTGATGCTAAATGGGTAAAATGGGTGAGGAATATAAGGGAACTCTGTATTATTTTTGCAACTTTTCTATATATCCACAGTAATTCCAAAAACAAAGTTAATCTTAAAATATCACTTATGATTGCATCAAAAAATAAGAAATATTTAGGGATAAATCTGACAAAGATATGCAAGACATGTAGGTTGAAAACCACAAAACATTGAGAGAAATTGAAAATATCTAAATAAATGGGGAGATGTACAATGTTCATGGATTAAAAGACTCAATATTGTTAAAATAACAATTCTCCACAAATTGGTCTAAGGATTCAATGTAACCCCAATTAAAATCCCAGCAGTCTTTTATGTTGCTAAAAATTAACAAGCTGATTCTAAAAGTCATATGGAAATCCAAAGCAACCAAAATAGCCAAATCACTCTGGAAAACAAGTTTAAAGTTGAAAGCTTTACCCTACTAGACTTTAAGACTTTTATAAGCTATAGTAATCTAGAAAGTATGGTATTAGTATAAACATAGACAAACAGTACAGGAGAGACCAGAAATAGACCCACACATACAGGGTAAGTTTATTTTGACAAAGATTCAAAGTCAGTGAAGAAAGGATAGTCTTTTCAACAAATAATGCTGAAATAACTTGATAACCACAAGCAAAAAAAAGAACAATTCATACATTGTACCACATGTAAAAATTAGCTACAAATGGATCACAGACATAAATGTAAACCTACATACCATAAAATTATAAAAGAAAACATATCAAAAAATCCTTGTGATCTTCAGTGAGGCAAAGATTTCTCAGATACGTTAAAAGTATAATCCATTAAAAAATTGATAAATAAGACTTCACCAAAATTGAGAATACCTGCTCTTCAAAAGACACTCTTGAACAAAGTTGGAAGAGGTCTCATACTTTCTGGTTTCAAAACTTATTGCAAAGCTACAGTAATCATAGTAGTGTGGAACTGGCATAAAGACAGACATACAGACCATGGAACAGAATACGGAACCCAGAAATAAACCCTCAAATATGTGGTCAAATGATTTTCAGCAAGGGTGCCACGACCATTCAATGGGAAAAGGACAGTCTCCTCAACAAATGGTGCTGGGAAACCTGGATATCCATGTGCAAAAGAATGAAATTGGACCCTTACCTTACTCCATATACAAAAATTAACTCAAACTAGATCAAAGACTTAAAACTATAAAACTTTAGAAGAAAGCACAGAAGAAAAGCTTCATAACACTGGATCTGTAATGATTTCTTGGATGTGAACACATAAAGCACAGGCAACAAACGTAAAAATAAGTAAAGTTGTACTACAACAAAATTAAAAACTTCAATGCATCAAAGGACATAATCAACAGAGTGAAAAGGCAACATACACATTAGGAGAAAATATTTGCAAATCATATATATGATGAGGGGTTAATATCTGGACTATACAAAGAACTCCTACAACTCAACAATAACAACAAAATAACCTGATTAGAAAATGGGCACAGGATTTGAATAAACATTTCTCCAAGGAAGATATACAAATGACCAAAAAGCATATGAAAAGATAGTGAACATCACTAATTAGGGAAATGCATCCAAAACTACAATGAGATACAACCTCACACCCATTAGGATGGCTACTATCAAAAAACCAGAAAATAACGAATGTTGGTGAGGATGTGGAAACTGAATCCTTGAGCACTGCTAATGGGAATGTAAATGGTGCACTTACTATGAAAGACAGTATGGTGGTTCCTCAAAAAATTAAAAACTACCATATGATCCAGCAATTCTACTGCTGGGTATTAAAAGCAAGGTCTCAAAGAGATATCTGTACATCCCTGTTCACAGCAGCATTATTCACAATAACCCAAGTGTGCATCAATGGATAATGGATAAACAAAATGTGATATATACATATAATGGAATATTACTGATTAATACTAATAATATTAATATTATTGGAGACTGGTTGCCCAAGAATGTGAATATACCTAACACTATTGAACTATAATTAAAAATGGTTAAGAAGGTAAATTTTGTGTTATGTGTATTTTACCAAAATTTTTTAAAAAGAAACTCTTAGTAGAAAAAGAAGAAATTTTCCAAATTAGACATCTGAAAAAAGACTTCTATTCATAATATACAAAGAACTCTCAGAACTCACGAAGACAAAGAATCCAATAAAAAACCTGTAAGATTTGAACAGACACTTCACCACAGATACAAAAATGTCATATTAGCATATTAAAATATCCTCATCATTAATTATTAGGGAAATGTAAAAATGCAAATTAAACCACAAGGAAACACCACTTCACATACATTAGAATATGTAAAATTAAGCAGCCTGCCCATTCTAAGTATTGGCAAGAATATGGAACAACTGGAACTCTCACACATTGCTAGCAGCTATGTAAAATAGTACAAATACTTTGGCAGTTTCTTAAAAAGTTAAACATACACCTACCATATGATCCAGACATTTCACACCTAGGTACTTGCCAAGGATAAACAAAAGCATATGTACAAAGACTTGTACCTGGATGTTCATAGCAGCTTTATTTTGTAATGATCTATCAGTAGGTGAACAGATAAATTGTGGTATATAGCCACACGATGGAATGCTATTAAATATTAATAATAAAAATGAATGATACATGTAACATGGAACAATCTCAAAATAAAAATGCTGAGTTAAAAAAAAAGACAAAAAAGGAACACATACTGTATGATTCCACTTACATAAAATTCGAGAAAATGCAAAGTAATCTATAGTGACAGAAAGTGTATGGTTCCCTGAAGATGATGGAGGTGGGGAAGAGAAAGAGCACAAGGGAAGTTTAGGGGGATGACAGGTATGTTCCACATCTTCATTGTGGTGATGGTTTCATGGGTATACACGTATCAAAACTTATAAAATTATATCATTTAAACTTGTAAAGTTTTTTATGTGTCAATTATACCTCAATAAATCTTTTTCTAAAAAAAACAAAGCTGCTTTTTAGGACTGAAGAATCTATTTTCAAAGTACTGGTAGCTGTGTGAGTAAATTAAAGTTATTTAAATTGTTAGGAGAAAAAAACAAACAAATCCTACCAAAGAAAATTTGCTTAATAGGCAGTTTTCTTCAGAACACAGAATTCTTAAGGTTCTTTTAATTCAAAACTTTTACAATCCAACTGGCACATAAGGGGTTAACAAAAGTACAGTCTGACTATCTCTAAAGAGAGTGTAAAATGTGAATAAATCGTCAAGGGTCTCATGTCATTTTTTTTAAAGTAAAGAATTACACAGAAAAGAAAAAATAGAACATACAGTACCTCAGATATAACTTTCATTAGTAGCTACTAACTTTATAGATCTGTGGTAGATTGAAAAGCATCTAAACTGTGGCTATTTGCTCCCATAAAAAAAATAGTTACTAGCAATGATGTCAGATTTATTTCAAAAGTAAGTTAATCTGTTTAAAAGACAGAATAAATGAAATTTTCATTCAATGATATAAATAGCAGTTTTTCTTCCCAATGACTGTAAGCTTGAGAGCATAATTTCAGGTTTTATGGTTCAAATTCAGTAAAAGTAGGAACTCTTATCTGCACTGGAATATCTGATTAAATATGTAAAGAACAGAAAGATTTAAAACAAGACTCCATACCAAAAGCATCATATTCTGCATCAGTGAAAGGTAGAAGAAAAAATCTACTTTTGTAGATTTTTGTAGATGTGTGAAAATGTAGTCCATGCTTATACTGACAGTCTTGTATTGCTCCCTCCATCCTATCTAGTTCTGAATCTCAGCAGACAAGAAATACGGGGTATGGCTTATAAGACTTTAAAATGATTTGCTGTTAGAAAATGCTTTTTTGCCTAGCACAAAGCTACACCAATAAATCCCCAAATACGTCTGTGAAGGCATTTGGTCAGGAAATCAGGATTCTAATTCTGGCCTGACAGCATTAAGCTGTATAACAATGGTTAAGCCACTTTACTTCCATTTCCTCATCAGTAAAATGAAAAGTTAGTATGTACAAACACACACACACACACACACACACAAATTCTAATCAGTGGGTTAAGTACAGAGGATAGAAAACTTGCAGAATGGAAGACAGCTCTGTGTTCAGGCCAACTTACCAGTAACTCAATGCAACAAGCTTTTAATGAGCAGTCTCTGTCTCCCAGAAACTGTTAGATGCTTGAGATACAGAGATTAATGAGTAGTTTGGTCTCCACTTAAAAGAAAGCATCAAAAAAACAAGGAAAGAAAAAAATTCCTGCCTTGAAGAACTGACAATGCAGCTAATGACACAACTAAGACACAATGAACCAGAACTACCCAATACAATGAGTTTGGTACTATGAAAGAGGAAAGTTCAAGTGTAATGGGAGCATTCAGAAGGAAATACCACTAGCAAGCTCACCAGTTCAAGCTAGAGAAATGTGTGGTATATATGGAAAACCATGAAGATGTTACAGAGAATGCCCTACTAGGACAAGCAAAATTCAAGAGACTGGATTTTAAGAGTCTAACCCAAGTTTCTAAATACTCTCAATAATTATAAACAATAACTATAGCTAATTACACCTCAAAGTTGGTCTAGGTCAATCTTAGTAGATTCTCTAAAATAACAAAAACACACAAAAATCTGAGACTATCTTATTTGAAATGACTACAAATAAATGGTACTTCCACATGATTCTAAAACTAACAAATTCACTTTTTCTTCCAAAACTATATTTCAATTTTATTCATTGATTTTGGTATTTGCTTTAGTAGAAAACATTGCTAGTTACTATCCCTATGCTTGACCCACTATATTTTAATTAAAAAAAATCCTTTACACATCAAAATGGAAAGTAGTGTTATAAGAACATAAAAATTAAATTGTAACAATTTAACCAAGGTCACTAGAATCTTTTCAGATTGTTCTCCAGTTAAAGCAGAGCATTTAAAAAAAGAAAAGAGAAAGTGTGTGTGTGTGTGTGTGTGTGTGTGTGAGAGAGAGAGAGAGAGAGAGAGAGAGAGAGAGAGCGCGCGCAAGTGCGCGCGCGCAGGAGAGGTAGGGATATGACAGTTTTTTCCAGATGTCCTGTTAAGGTACTTACAGTGCTGATCACAATCAACTCTGGCAAACACGACTTGATTTTCATTTGGATATTCTTCCTTAATGACATCAGAAGCTTCCTCAAAAATTGGATGCAACATCTGACTGAAGCGACACCTATACATGGAAAAGGACACCAATTAGAAATGAAAAGAAGTAATAAAATCTTAATTTAGTTATCACCCACTGATACTTAGTATAGGTACAATAAACAAGTCCACAAGAGAATCACATATGTAATTT
>RJWJ010015149.1:0-36724 GCA_004363605.1 Indri indri | reverse complement strand
CTAGATAAAGAACAAAAAAACATTTCTGATCACCCCAAAATAAATTCTTATCTCCTGTAGCCACAAGATTTCTGAAGAACAAGCCCCATAGCTAATCTCGAAGGGGCCTGAAAAACAATGCAAATTAAATTCAAAAATTTAAGGGTCTCAACTTAAAGTTAGCACACTTATTGGGAAGAGGAACCCATAAATTTAGGATGGACAAGTTCCAGTGAAGCTGAGGCCTTCAACTTTAAATTTTGCTAAGCCTCCTTTGCCAGTAGAAGCAGCCATTCTTTCTCTGTCCAGGAAGATGCCCGCCCTTTCCCAAATAATCTGTGAGCAGCCTTTGCTGAGGTCACCGTCTCTAAGGTACTATTGAACTTCAGGATTCCCCTCCCTCATCTCCCGTTGCTTCTAAACCTAAAAACATAACCCAGTCCCTGAGGCCTCAGGGGTAGAAAGTACAGGTATAAAGTACACACACCAACAGAATTGTAAGATGTTGCCTATTTATATTGGCAGAAACCTGGGAATAATGGTATCAGTCCATACAAGCGATGTGTCAGGTTGAAAGGAATATAATGTTTGATCAGGAAAATATTTATTGATAGAGATGTACTAAGCAGAGAGGCTGAATTCAATGTGGTACCAAACAGGACTGTGGGTGTGACTCAAGTTTGGGATCTCAAGTTTCTCTTTAAGTATCAGTTTGAACAATTGATTGACCATAGTCTAAACCAAATAGCTTACACTGAACAAAGCTAAGCAACCACAACCTCCTTTACACACTGAAGAGAAAGGTCCTTGAAGGCTTGGGATGATAGGAATGACTTAGTGTATATTTATGTAAGACTTCCTCACTTACCTCTAATTTTGTTGCTATTCTACCCTGGGAAGGTCCAGAGGGCACTGCTTTACCAACTTCTCAACGTGTGGAGAGAGACATTGCTACAAGGGGCATCGCCACCCTTAGAGAATTCTGCAGCGGCAGTTCTCTTTAGGCAAAGATTTAGAGTGGGAAATACTGTTATAGAACTGAGCCCTTGAAGACATGTTCCTTGAGGGACAGGGGCCACATGGGCCAATTAACTACCAAAGATGAGGTGGGGGTGGTAACACTCATAGGCAACACAGTGAGAGCAATAATCACAATGGTCTGACCTTCAGAGATCTCCGGGTTTGGCTACTTGACTGTGGTGTCTCTAGAATTGAAATAGATGAGGAGTCTTCAAAAGTCCTCCACGTTTGTGTAATCAGCAAAGTTTTAGGTTTATTAACAGAAGTCTGACTCAAACTACCACATTTAGAGAGTCCTGGTTCCTCAACTAGTATCCTTTAAATGAATAAAAGGTCCAGTCATCATGAGGATGAAACTTGCAACTCTGCCAGTGATTTATATGATAATGTTCTCTTTCTTGTATTCCCACAAGGGACCTCTGGCCAGTGAACAGGGTAACTATGCGTTGGGAAAGGGGAACTATCCAGACTTTTCAGGGATTACTGGATACAGGCTCTGACTTACATTAATTGTGGAGTCCGCAAACATCACTGTTGTCCACCAGTCACAATAGGGGCTACAGAGGCCAGGCAACTAATTAATGGAGTTTTGATTCAGGCCAAGAGGATCCTTCAACCTTGCCTGTGGTTATTTTCTTAGTTCCAAAATGAATAGTATGAATAGACATATTTAATAACTGGAAGAATCTTTATATTATTTCAATGATCTTTGGAGTAAGGACTACCATGGAAGCCCCCAGTGCTGCTTTTACCTACCAAAATAGAAAACCCAGAGCTGTATTGCATTTATAGGGGAATTTCAGGGATTTGGTGCTACTGTCAAGGACTTGAAGAATGCAGAAGTGATTCTATCAATTTTGCCTTTCAACCTGGCTGTTTGACTTGTGCATAAGAAATATAGATTCAGAGAATGGCAGTAGATTATCATAGACTTAATCTGGTGGTAATTTAAGTTGTACTTGTCCTTCTTTACTGAAACAAATCAATGTGTCTTCTAGCAACTAATGTGTGGTGACTGATTTGTGAAACGTGTTTTTTTCTCTATATTTGTTAATAAAGAAGACCAGAAGCAATTTTCTTTCACCTGGCAGGACCAACAATACACTAACACTGTCTTATTTCAATTATCTGGCAGTCTATAATATTACCCAACAACTATAGTGCCAGATAGTAAATATTTTACACTTGCTCCACATTTTTATTTGTGTTTTTTTAATTCCTTTAAAAATGTGAAAATGATTTTTAATACATAAACCTTATAAAAACAGGCCACAGGCCAGATTTGGTCTATGTTTCACAGTTTGCTAATCGCTGATCCATTCTACAGGGACTTTGATCAATCTCCATTGCATGAGACCTCATATTGGCCCACTACACTTCTAACATTATACTGATTGGACTTTGTGAGTAGAAAGTTGCAATTACACTACAAACAGTAAGGCACAAGTGTGCTAGAGGGTGGGAAATAAATCCCAGAAAAACTTAGTCCAGCTTCTTTGGTGAAATTTCTAGGGACCTAACGGTCTCAGTATATTAACATATTCCTTCCAAGATAAGGGGAAATTGCTGCATTTAAGTCCTCTTACCACTATGAAAAAAAAAGAAAAATACTCAATGTGTTTCTTTAGATTTTGCAGGCAACATAGACCTCATTTTGGTGTGCTAATCCAACCCATTTCCCAGGCAATTTATAAGACTACCAGTTTTAAGTGGGCCCTAGAGTAACAGATTAGTCTGTAACAAGTTCAGATTGCCATGCAAGAGGTTCTGGATCTTGGGCCATATGACTGAGCAACTACAATGGTGCTTTGAAGGGTCACTGGCAGCAGGGATGTTGTATAGTGCCTTTGACAGATTTTGTAGATGAATGCAAACAATTCACTACACAATGTAGTTATTTAGGATTTTGAAGCATAGCTTTGCCATCATATCTATATCTATATCTATATCTATATATATATATATAGATATATTTGCTCTCCCTTTGAGAAACAGCTCCTGTTTGCTACTATTCTCTAGCAGAGACAAAAGTCTTCACTATGAACCACATTACCATGCCATGTGACCTGGGCTATTGATTTTAAACCACTTGATGTCTGATGCACATGGGCATAAAATGCACAACAACACTCCATCATCAAAAAGAAGTACATACGGGATTCATATATGTCCTGAAGGCTTCTACTCCTAATATAGTTCCTTCTTTCTCTATCTCTCCTATGGCTTTTCAGGGAGTTCCTTGTGAGTAAGGAAGAAAAATATTCAGACCTGATTACAGATAGTTCTGCACACAATTCTGGAACCAGCTAAAAACAATAATAACTGCAGCGCTGTAACCTTACTCAGGGGAGGTCCTGCAGGGCAGTGGTTAAGGGATATTTTTTTCAGTGGGAAATGTTGAGCAGAACGCCTTTTTGTTCATTTTTCTCTGCAAGGAGAAGTGACCAGGGATACAGATCTACACTGATTCACTGGAAATCGCTAAATGTTTGGCTATGTGGTCTGGGAGTTAAAATGAACTTTTAATAATTGGAAAAAAGGTAACAAGGAACTCTGGAAAGTTATTAATTTTTTTCCTTTGGGCATAATATGTGAATATGTTTATGTTCCATGGGAATTCTCATGAAAACCATCTACCTCAGAGGAGTTTTAATAAATGCACAGCCTGTTCTGTGTATGTCAGTCAGGTTCTTTCCCCAGCCACTGCTGTCCTTGCCCAGTGGGCTCATAATCATGGCACAAGAATGGTGATTTTGCATAGGTTCATTTACATGGGCTTCCACTTGCCAAGTTCAGTACTTGTAGTTATCAACTTGCCAACAGAAAGCAGCAATAAACACCTATTATGGTATCATGCCACAGGAGAGCGGTCAGCCACTTCTGCTACCTTACTTAACCTAAGACATCTTCTTTTGCATAGTGTATACTTCCAATGTTAATGACTGGACAATATTAATTTGCTTCTCTTAACACTTCAGTGGCTTGGGAAAATGGTTTATCTAAAATAATCATAACTATGTTGAACTCATTAAAGTTGAAGTGATTTTTTTTTCTAGTGAAAGAGTGATAGATTCTAATTCTTATCCAAAACTTTATATAACTTTAACAAATAGTTTTCCTACATAGCCATACAGAGATTGTCATCAATATTTAGAAATGATCCATTGAAACCTCAGGGTCTGGCTAACATTATGTAAAGAACAGACAATAAGCAAGACCAGCTGATTTAAAGCTTTCTACTGTCTAGAGAGTGTCTTGCAAACCCTCAGGTATAATATTTATTCCCCTTCCCCATCATGATTTACTATACAATTTATAATCACACTTGAACTGCCAGTGCTAAATCAAAGAGAATTTTTGAGATGGTAACACAATTCTGTAGAGGACAACTAAATCTCTCCCTTAAGCATACTTGAACTTCTCAGTACTCCTTGGGGAAGACCCATAAGATGCAGCACCATGGCATTCAAGCTACTCATGCAAGAATATTATAACTTTTGCTAATTGGATCATTAAAATATGGGTTTTGATAAAATCTTAACTATTCCTTGAATAAGCTCAAGCATGATAACCAAAATAGAAAGTTTTTTTACACCGTACCTTGCAGAACTGAACCTATCAGCTCATTCAACCAGTTAGTAAACATGTTCAATGGTCAGACACGACTAACCCATATAAACCAATATTAACTTCCAAGCACCAACTCACCAGACTGACCATCAAAGTAAAAAATTTTTATTATCAGAATTTCTGGACTAAGACTGCTGCATTGCTGAGTAAAAAGGAAATTAGAAATCCCTTTTTGATATGAAGCCTCAAGTTATGATGGTAGATAGATGTGGAAAATCAGGTGGAAGATGGAATTGAGGATGACATCACTGCCTTCTCATGCTCAATGAACCCATAGCACCTTTGCTAGACTTCCATGGTGAACTTTCTTTCTACTCAACCTTCCTGGTCAGAATTTAAGCTACTATAATTTGTGGAAGAAGAAGGAAAGGAGTTATACATCTACAAACCTCTCCTTATTCTTTTTAACATTACTTTCCTTTTGAAACTTAGGAAACCCACGCTCAGAGTTGAAAAGCAAAGGTGCTGACAACTACATCTAAATTGAAAATAATTGGGTGCTTGTGTGTCAAAGCACTAAGGCACATAAAGCCAAGTATCTGAACATCAATGGAAAAGCAAGTGGGTCAGAAGATAACCTGTATATCCTGTATCCCTCTATATCTCTACCTTCTGAGGGTTCGTTTTGGAATTCATGGTGTTCTGTTGTAACCCAATGAAGTCAAAGCCTCTTATTATAGTATGTTAATAGTGCTGGTCAATTCAGCTGAGACCTCTGGAATGGAAAGAAGTCATCTTTAAAGGCTCGAGAGAATGTAAGAACCTAAAATAAGCCTTGGCGAATCCTTACACTATAAAAGAAAATATTTGAAATATTCCTAAACCAAATCTCTGAACATAAGGATCTTTTCTAAGCTACTAAGAAATTGAAGGCAGTGATCAGACAAGCACAAATCAGTCACTTTGATTCAGTAATTAGATGACAAATTTGTGCATGTAATTCTCACAGAAGAAAAAAGAAATGCTTCTAAATTTCACTCAAGATTTATTCCCTAAAAGATATTGAAATAAAAGACATGCTTATTTCTTGATATGGAATTTAGTGTTTTAAAATTAACATGGGATATCTTTTGACTGTTCTGACTCAAGAAATTCCTCAGGGAATAAAAGCATTTTATATTAAGAGGCTCCACTTTCATTCCAGACTTTTGATGACACTGAACATTGCAGTATAAAACATTGCATAAAAACATTGCAGATCCTGGGCATTGGGAAATGTTTTCACACTCCCGCTTGGAAATAGCCAACTTCTATCAGAGTTCTGGAAGGCAGTGCTATTCCATACAGAGGAACTAGAGAATTGTTTGGAGTTAGTGAACTTGGCCAAAATTAAGCTTGGTCACATCCTAGTTATATGAATTTAGAAAGATGTTTTACTTTTCTGAGTGTTAATCTCTTCCTCCCTAAAATGGGATCATAGTAGCTATCGTATTGTTTGCTAAGGTTATTAATTCCAATATTCCATTTAATAAAAGCAATAGTAAATGTTCAATATACATTCCTGTATTTGTCTCTCCTGCCATTCTTCTCTCTCTTTTCTTCATAAAAGAGGTAAGATTAGATTCTAATGCAAATACTAAAAACCCCAAATCACAATAGCTTAAACCACCAGAGAAGTTTATTTTCCTCTTCTGAGAATGTAAGCAATCTATGGCTCCCATGGTGGTTATGTACCGACAACCTCATGGCCCAATAGATCTCTTGAGTTCTCTCCATCACAGTCATATTTCAAGAGAAAGAGTTGGGGTGGTGGTGACCGCATTTCCTTACTTCAGGGAGACTCCTTATAATCCACACTTAGTTCTTCCACTTGTATCTTATTGAACAGGATTTAGTAACAAGGCTGCTATGATGGTTAATTTTATGAGTTAACTTGACCGTGCCCGGGGGTGCCCAGATATTTGGTTAAACATTATTTCTGGGTGTATACGTGAGGAATAAATTGGCATTTGAATCTGCAGACTGAGTAAAGCAGAGTCTGTATTAATACTGTCAGCTGAGAAATTTAGAAAATAGTGAATAGAACTGATTATAAAAGGCCTTATTCTGAGTAGAATGAGTTGGGATTTTAATAAAATAATCTCATTACCTTTTCATGTATTTCCACCAAATGAAAAATTAAAAGCAAAAAAAGAAAGAAAAGAAAAAGTAAGATATGTCTTTGCAGTAAGAATCCAATTAACAGATGAAAACCACCAGCTAAGTCAGTTTTCTGCTTTCACATGGAAGAGAATTGGCTGGATAATAAATCTAATAGTACATAAATGGGTCTGTTGGGAAGTAAAAATAAATTTGGCAGAAATATATTTTACTCAGGGGTTTGGGTATGTGAGTTAGAGGAACAATACTGGTTTGAAATGAGATTACACACACTTGAGTCTATAGATGTATCAGCTTTTCAACTCTAAAGTGTTCAAAAATTAAAATGTTTCTTTTTCACGTGTGTGTGCACACACACGCGTGCACACACACACACACACACACACACACACACACACAGTCTCTCTCTGTCTCTGTCTCTCCCTCTCCAAACATTTAGGTGGAGACGTTGAAATTGCATCTTCTGTGGCCACACAATACACGACCTTTGACTCCCTGGCTTGGGCCTGATCGTGCCCAGCATTAGGAAAACTGGTTTCTAGGCTGATGCTTCCCCCAAGGAGTTGGCCTTGGAGTCTTCTCTGCGAAATGATGAAAGAAGAGATGATTTCAAGATGGTCGTTTCTAGAAGTCTTTCTAGCTCTGGAATTCTTCAACCCTGTGGCTTTATGACTTGAATTTCCTGACAATTTACCCAGTATTTGGTACAGGATAGAAGCATTTTGTACAAGACAACACAGAGTGTTAACGGCATCTCTGCTTGGTGCAATCCCTTCTCACATTTGAAAATCTTTGCCTGTCCTGTGTGCAGCATTACTTTGAATGTGCATGATTTCCCACTGCTGCCATTTAAATGGCAACAGCAGATTCAAGTGATTTGCAAACTGTCAGAAAAATGACCTCAAACACCCTCGTCATTTTCAGAGACTGTAGATACACCCTTAGGCAAAAGCCACAGCAGAATTTTAAATAAAACAGCTTAAATCCAAACTGACTAACCTCCCCACTTCTGACACTTTCTGTAGTTAAGACCCCATCAGCCTCACTCCTCTTTCTGTCCTGTTAGAGACATTGCATTATCTGCAGAGGAACACCCTAGAACTGGTTGTTCTAAGGAGAAAAATGGAATATTTGCTTTGAACTTCAATTATTAATCTCCTCTCTTAACTATCTGAAGGACCTCTCCTTTCCCTCACTCCCCAATACACACAGGATATTTTCAACACACTCATCACAATTTGGAATTATTTTAATTGTTTCTTGATTTTTAAAAACCTGACTCCCCTACCAAAATGTCATCTCTTCAAGAGCAAAGACAAGCCATTTGCATTTTACATTGTTTTCCCCATCCCCAAAACAGTGTCTGGCTCATAGTGGGTGCTTAATAAATACATGCTAAATGAATGAATCAATAAATAAATCCAAATTCAAAGGAAAAGCTTTATGTGGGTGCAAAGCTAGTAACACAGCTGAGGGTTAGTAAGTAATCTATTTAATGGGCACTACTGTATAATTCTGACACAGCCAGGACCTTACGCCAAGATGGGTAAATTTCTTCCCACTACTAAGTTTTCTTGTTTAATTTGGTTTCAAAGCACACCATTTTTTCTTTCTGTGGTAACATACTTTTTACTGTGCTATAGATTTTCTAAATGTATGCAAATGTACCCAGGATGGCTCATTTTATTATCAATTCCTCAACTGCTGGCTCCCTAATCATTAACTAATTGTCTCTGTGCTCTATTGACAAATTGGCCACCTTCTTGCTAATTTTTGCTGACACAGCGGGGGGCCCCCAAGAACTGGGCTAACCTTTGGCTGTTCACTCAAGAGTCGATCAGACTGGCCCTTGTGTTCTGGAAAACCTCATCAGTGTTCCAAGTGATTTGTCTAATGAGGCATCATTAATTGACAATGGGCAGGTGGATGAAGAAGTTCATTTACTAAGATTACGGTTTTGCTCAAATGGACCAGAGGCTTAGAAAAACAGAAGCATGAATGTGGGTGAACTAGTGGTGAGCTAAAGACCATGCTTTAGGCTAAGGTGAGAAATTGGGGCTACTGATCTCTTCCTCAAATTGCTGGTCTTGCATGAAGTTTATAAAAGATGAATGCAGTATAAATCAGCCTCCACTAGTAAAATTCAGAGTTATAATTTGTGAGATGACTGCACAGGATTAGAGATGTTGATGTTCGTTTATCTTCTTAAAAAAAAAAAACCTGGAGCATGCTAGGGACATAGCTGTGAAGTGAATGGCAAGAGCTGGTATTGAGCTTTGACCATGACACGGTCATCTGGACTAAGTAACCCTGTTGCACTTACGCTCATATATCAGCCAGTGGAAGCATTCATTCATGCAACCAATATGTACTGAGTAGCTAGTATAATGCAGGGGCTCTTCTGGTATACATGGATCGTTGGGATGTTGATGTATACATGGGTAAACATCAGTTAACAATGGAGATAAAAGAATATCCACTGGCAGCTTACCTGCTAATGATGGGAGGGAGATGTAATGGGAGAGAGATGATAAAGAGGAAAAATAATAAATGAATAAACTACATAAATTTATAAGATAATAAGTGTTGTATATTGAAAAAAAGAAAAAAAAATCAGAGTCGGGTGAAAGGGATCAGAGTGGGGTGGGTGGAAGAATGTGATACCTTTAAAGAAGGCAGTTAAGGCATTTAGGACAGGCCTCATGGACACTTACAGAGGTTGAGGAAAATAGCCGAGCGGGGAAAAGAGCACACCCAGCAGAGGGAACAGGTAGACAGAGGCTTTCTGTGGGAGCAGGCCTGGCCTGTCGAAAGGACCTGGTGGGGGTGGCACAGCTGGAGTGGAGTGAGTCACAGGGGGTTCAGGAAGGTGAGGATGACTAGCCTGAAGGACAGGGGCAGATCATTGCAGGAACTCTAGATTTTGGGGGTAGAGAAACTATGAATCATGATATAGAATTTTAACAGAGTAAATAAACTCATCTAAGATTTGCCAGAATAACTCTGGTTGCTATGTTGAGAATAGAGAACACACAAATCAGTGCATGATTTTAATCACTAAAAGACAGTGAATAGGACATGCACCTGCATATTTATCAATTTTCACTAATTTGGAATTATTGATATTCCTGTATTTGCTTGTTTTCTGGGAGGTTGTGTGGAAAGTCTAGGGTTGGCTTTAGTAGGAGCTCATTGTCTTTCTCAAGTGAACATGTCAAGGGAACAGTAAGGGAGAGAAGCCTGTGTTGACAAATTATGCTGTTTAAGGAACTGAATTATGGGGACCTGGTGTGAAAATCCCAGGCATCAGTAGGAGTCATGCGAAAAAATGAGCGTCCATTTTGGCTGAGCTGATCCTGTTACTAGTTTCCAAATGCAAATAAATAATCTGGCATCTAATATCCAAATGAGAAACAAATTTGGTGTGCAACTGTGTTTCATGAGAATGTCTCTGTCCTTGGCTGCCTGGCCCACATGGGACTGAAGTGCAGCATCAGTGTTACCATACCCTTTTGGGAGTCCACATAGCTATTTCTCATTGTGCATGCCCTTGGAAAACACATGCAAAAGTCAGAAAGAACATAAAAACTACCATTATTTTTGCTGTCCAGGAAATATTACTAACATATTTTCATGTCTTTTTCTGGACTAGTTTTAATAATTGAGCTCATTGTGTATTGTTCTGAGTTCAGTTAGTAAGTGCTTTGAACTTAATATGTGTTCATTAACATTTATTCAATGAGCACTGGTCCAATGAATATGCCATGCATTATTTTACATCTCACCACCCCATCATGCTCTTATCAGGTCATCGAAAGCCCTTTATAAGTATCATTTTAATTAACTACACTTAGTACTCCATTATATGGGAGGAAGTACAGTGTATTGGTGAGCTCACAGGCTCTGGAATAAGATGGGCCTAGTTTGAATCCAGAACCAGCCACTTATTTGCTGGGTGCCATGGGAAAGTCACCTGAGTTCTCTGAGCTTCCATTTCCTCATCTGCGAAATGTGAAAAATTATCATATTTACTTCACAGGGATTTTAGGAGCTTTGAGATCATGATAACTGCCTATTATTCATTCCTATTAAAATAATTCCACAATGAACATATTTGTGGTAAAGTCTGTTTTTATTTATAATTCTTTCTGTGAGGGTTAATCCTTAGAAATAAAATTAGTGGATAGGAGAATCTATGCATTTAAGAAATTTTAATAACTACTCATCAACATTGAGTATATTCGTTTTTAAATATTTGCTGTTAGAGAAGACAAATAAACAAACACAGAATTAACTGTTATCGTTTTAGTTTACGTTTATTTCCTGCATTAATAATGCTAAGTAACTTTTGTTATTCTTAGCCATTTTTGTTGTTTGCCTTGTCATATTCTTGGCCCTGTTTCTATGGTAGGATGGGGTCAGGAGAGAAAGTTGTCATTATTGTTTTTCCTATAGATTTGTATGAGCTTTCTATATATACGTGGATTTTGAAAACAATTCTGAAAAGATCATTTAAAATATAAAATTTATTTTTAAAATATTTTATGGCATATGATTTCTTTCTATGATTGTTAAATGAAAATGAATTACCTTTTCTTTTCTTCTCTCTTTGGAGACTTGACTCATTAAAGAGTTTTAAAGGTTAGCCCTCAATACTGTCTGTTAAATTATATTTATTATGTAATACATTGATGCAATTAATAGAGATATAAAATTATATGCCAGGTCTAAGCACCACTAATAGTCAGTGCTACTAAGTGCAGCACATTAGGTACTATAACATCAACAGCGAGACAGAAAAAATAATCAGAGAAAAGGATTTAAATCTATGTACGTCTTGGCCATGTGGGGTTTGTACTAGGAAGGATAACTCCTGAATAATACTGCCATGTTCTTGGAAATTATTATTTGTTTTTGTTTTCTTATGTATTCTGTACTATTTATTTGGTCCAATTTTTAAAAAAATAATGCAACCCAAGTCCCCATCAATACATGAGTGGATTAATAAAATGTGGCATATCTATACCATGGAGTTTTACTCAGCCACAAAAACAATGGCGATCTAGCACCTCTTGCATTATCCTGGATAGAGCTGGAGCCCATTCTACGAAGTGCAGTATCACAAGAATGGAAAAACAAGCACCACATGTACTCACCATCAAATTGGTATTAACTGATCAGCACTTAAGTGCAGATATAGTAGTAACATTCGTTGGGTGTCGGGCATATGGGAGGGGGGAGGAGGGGATGGATATATACACAGCTAATGGGTGCGGTGCACACCGTCAGAGGGACGTTTGAAGCTCTGACTCTGGTAGGGCAAAGGAAACATATGTAACCTAAACATTTGTACACCCGTAATATGCTGAAAAAAAAATAATGGCACTGCAACCAGATTTAAATGAAATGACAAAATATGATAAAATGGGATTTAGTAAGTTTTGATTGCATTTGGGGAAAAAAAAGGAGATTCAACATGTAGACTAATTTTATGTCCTGCTCCAGCCTATCTCTGTCCCAAGTGAATCTGCATTTGTGCTGTCATATTAGGATTCCCAAACTTCTGGCTAACTGTCTGTTGTAGGAGTGAATAAAGAATCTGTGACTGCCCCCGGTAAGGTAAAAGACCCTGTGTTGTCAGAATTTCCAGCCCTGACTTTAAACAGGGAAGTTAGCCTGATCTCCATTTCCATGTAGTGTCCGAAGAGGAGAAAGCTTGGGCTCAGAGCTCTTCCTGACTCATCGCTGGCACCTGAATATAGGGGAAGTGGGCCAACCTGGGATATTGCTGCTGCTCAACAACGTGTGTTCTGCTGTTCGCATTTGAATCGTTGTTTTTACCTTGGCCAAATTATTCAGTATCTTCACGTATAAAAAAGAATATTACTGGTAACTACCCTCAAGTGGTTTTGTGAAGAGTAAATGAGATAATACATGCAAAGCACTATGAGGAGTGACCAGGATATAATAAGCATTCGATCATTGTCATAGTATTATTATTGTTTACCATTGTTACCTTAACGGTGGTTTTGTGTTAAACGTAACTTCATTTTTGCTCGCTGACCCGTTATTCCCAATTATTCAAAGATTTACACTGAATTAATTTAGATAATCATTCAATAAAAATAAATCAGTAAATTCATGAAACAGTTCTTTAGGGAACTGTGCTGTCTCTGGTAGTCTCAGCATACACTTACTGATAGATACAATCCTTTTGGAATTTAGTGTTATTTACTTAATACTGAATTAAATACCTAAATTTGAAAGATAGATTATATCCCAGAAAAAGTGTGTTATTACTCACAACAATGCTAGTAATATCACTGAGATTGAATAGCTACTGTAGATGCTGTGAAGTTTAAACAGTCTCTTTTGAGGGTAAATATCTTAAATAACTGGAATTCAGATCAATAATTTGGTTATTGTCCAGTAAAGACTAGGTATACTTAATTAAAGAGAGAAAATACATCTGAATGGGTTTACTGAATAATGAAATATTATGAAACTCAGGTTAACAAAATTACCAAAGACAATGACAAAATTTTTGGTATAGATGTAATTGCTGATTGCTTTCAATGAACATCAAATCTACATGTCTTGGTGACATCTTTTGCACAGATTTTTCACGGGGTGTTGACATTTTTACAAAGGTTATATTAGTTTTTATTACTAATTTATTATTAAGAGATGATGTAAGTTTCTCATTCTTATATACAAACCCCATATAAGTGATATTTTCTTTCCCTTCCTTGATGTTTCTCATTTTACCCAAAAGATAATGTACCTCATCTAACAATTCATTTTCTAATAACCTGATAACCCTGAGTCCCTGCCATGGTCATTTAGTTTTGAAATGTTTACAATGCAATACCTTGACCAAAACACTGACGGAGTGCTTCCTCTGTGGTCCCCTTTGTTGCTATGCTGAGACGGCATCTATTTGGTTCTATCTCTGGGTTTCCATGGAAATAATTTATAATTGTTGTCAAAGATGGACAGTCTGCATACATTTTAAATCAGGATAATGTAGAAACTTTTCATTAAAAAGACTAGTTCTGTCACTGTCTGTGAGAACCTAGTTCGAAGAAGCAATCTATGACATTGCAGTTCACCAACAGGCATCATTAGCATTAAACTTTCATGAATGTTTTCACGAACATTTTAAAATGTAATCCATCTTTTTGAAACTTCCTGGTATTCTGTTACTTCTATAACAAATCTAATGTTACAGAAAACTAGGAAAAGACTGCACATATTTATATTTTATTTTCATCATTCATTATGAATCAGACCATAACTAAACACAAACACACACGCGCACACACACACACACACACACACACATTTAAATTGGGTACTCAGTTAATTTCTCTTTTGAATAATATCTGCTTATTAAGATATATTGAACAGAATACAACCAGTTATCTTCAAACAAACCAACAAATAACTATATTCAAAATTGTGTAAATTTTCCCCAACAGTATGTATATATATCCACGTGTGATCACAAATTTTCTAGATGTATTGGTAACTTAAATTTCCATTTTAGGTAATATTTTGGGAAGTTTTAAATGAACTCATTCTTAGCACTTAGAGATGCCATTATAATTATTTTTTGACGGTGAAGAATCTCACTACAATGGCAAGTGTGGCAACACTGAAAATCACGTGACAGTGATGAGTTTCTTGGCTTGGCAATTTTCCTGAGTAATTGGTAAAAACAAACGGTTGCACAGGTACTTACCAAGAAATTTTGTGCTCACTCAAAAAGTTGTTTTTTCTGCAATAAAAAGTATACAAATAAGATTTCCTTAGAATTTGCTATTCATAATATTTCAGTCTCTTTTCTACAATGCGGCTAGCACAATTAATATTAAATATAAATTGAATTTTAAGACATCACATTTTTGGGAAGCTGATAACATCATAGGGTAACCAACTCAACCTACTTTGCCCAGGACTGTACTGGTTTTTAAAATGGATAATTCCATATCCCAGAAACCCCCAAATCAAGGGAAACTGAGGTGATAGGTCATTTTATAGCATACTTAGAAGTTTTATTATCTATCTCTTATCTATCTATCTATCATTTTTTATGATGTATAGGTGTGATTATCTTAATACTTCTTTTTTTTTTTTTTAAATGATGGCAAGTGTTGTAACACTGTAATTTGTGCTACAGCCCTAACAGGATTACTTATTTGTAAAGAGTCCCCTTTAAAAGGAGATTGAATTCAATTTACCTCAGAGGCACACCTTGCAGGGCAGGACCTGAAGCTGGCCTGACATTCTTGTGCCCCTGGAACCCTGTAGGTGGAGCCCTCTGCCAATTCCTAGGGTCTCTGCACACCGATTGACTTCCTTGGGGTGGATGATGATTGATTATGGTGGTTTCTTCATTACTTTAAACCTAATCAGTGCTTGGAGTAATTTGAGTAATGATTGCTCATTATTGGCAATTGTGAACTTGAAGTCTTTCTTTCTTTTGCTTCACAGGGCAGCCAGTCGAGAAATACTGGGAAACATCCTAGTTCACACACCATTTTCAAGAAGAGAATGGGAATAAATGATTCACAAAGCTCAGTGATGGACAGGAAGTCATAAAGGTTTTGCACGAGTTATATTACATATTTTCTTGGCAGGAAACAATGACATTTCCCACTAGATCAAATGTGATAATCAAAGAGACAGTTCTTACTGGATTTGAAAGCCATTCAGCCTTTTACTGAAATTCCCAAGTTCAATAAATCACACTATTTCATATCATATTGTTATACCACTCTGTCTTATAAATGAAGATCTATGATTCTCCAACCAATTTGCTATTGTTAAAAAAGATAATTAATGATACTAACATATAAACCAATGCATTTTATATTACAACTTCTCAGATGGTGCATTTTTAAGGTGTTTCCCATCCTCTCTTTAGTTAAATCAAGTTTAAAAGTAAGTCTTCTTATGTAGGGTGATTGATTTACAGGCTTAAAATTGGCCACTTGAAAGGTAGACGTTTTAGGCTGCTCAGCAAATAAATAATTTACAAAGTCATTAGATACCTAAGGATATTACGCATAGTGGGTTTATCTAATTATTTTCCAATAAAGTTTGAAGACCCATTAATTCACAAGAGAAAGAGACTTATAAGATACTGCATTCAGAATCTCAAATTGCAGATAATGTTGCCTGTTTGTTTGTTGGTTTTGTGTGTATGCATGGATGACGAGGCTAACATCGACAGCTGTAAAGGCTTTTATAGTTTTGGGCCACCATAAACAGAGCTATTATCCATTAGAAAAGTTTTCTATTTGATCTTTACATTTAAAGGATTTTTGTTTTTATGTCTAATGCCTACATCAGGAAAAGTTTCAAAAATTCCTTTAAAGATATAAAAATACATTTAAACGCATGTTTTTGGATAGGATATCCATAAAGATGTCATTTCTCCCAAAGTTAGAAATTTAACCTAATCTTAAATCAGAATTTTAAAATTAGAATTTTATTCCAGTGATAGATTCATTGTAAATTTAGCGTTAAAGAATAGAAAAAAGAGAGAGAGAGAGAATGGAAGGGAGATAGACCTTCCCAGACATAAAAACATATTATAAAACTAGGTTTATTATTGAAGCAGTATGGAAATGCTACACTAATAAATAGACAACCAAAGTAAGAGAATGGAAAATCGAGATGGAGACTTAATTGCATATGGAAATTTATTGCATAATAAAATGTAGCATCAAAATTAAGTAGAGAAAAAATTGACGTTTTTGCAAAATGTCTTGGAATACCTAGGAAGCCTTTTGGATTGGATTAATCTCTCAGAACTTATACCAGGATGAATTCTAAGTGACTAGTGTACTATAGGAAAATATTAATGAATTCCTTTATAACATGGAAGAGGTGTAAATTTTCATAATTATGACTTTAAATCAGGAAGCAATGAGGAAAAAGATTGATAAATTTGATTACTACACACACACACAAAGTGAAAAGATAAATATAAAACAGGGAACACTTACAAATTATATCCCAGAGTTCGTCTCCCTAATATATTAATTATTTATGTAGCATATATATATGAATTATATGTATATCCAATTTATAAATATATAAATGGAAAGGTAAATGCCAATTACCCATAAATGGGCTAGTAATATGAATAAAAAGTTCAAAGATTAAGAAAAGCAAATAGCCCATAATAATGTAAAAACATGCTCAAACTACATGAATATTGAAACTAAATTTTTATATTTGTCACTCACGAGATTAGCAAAAATAAAAAATTTGACAACGCTTTCTGCTGGAAAGGCTGTTGGTAAACAGTCACTCTTACACCTTGATAGTAAGAATATAAAATAGTCAGCTTGTACAAAGGGACATCGGCAACATCCAGCAATTGACAAATGCTCTGGCATTTATCCTTTAATACAGAAATCCCACTTCTCAGAATCTATACATTGGCTAAAAGAAAACAAAACAAAAACCAAACATGTGTAAGGCTATTTAATGTAGCACTATGTAGTACTATTTTTTGTGTGTGTGGGTGTTTGTGTTTGTGTAAAGAAACATGCTTTAATCTGAGAAGGAAGCTACATTTCTGTCCCACCAGGTACCACGCTAATTAAAATATCAAGTCTGACATGGGCATCACCATTGTTGAGATACTTGTACTGCATTTTATGGTTTAAAATTACTTTTATTTGTGAGATTTAATTTAGCTTAATATCATTTCTCCATTTTTAATTTTTTATTTTGATTGAAATAAAATTCACATACATAAACCATTTTAAAGTGTGCAGTTTGGTGTCATTTAGTGCATTCATAATGTTGGTGCAACCATCACCTCTATCTAGTTCCAAAACCTTTTATCACCCAGGAAAGGAAATCCCCTGCCAATTAATCAGCCATTCCTTTCTGAAAATTAAAAAAAAAAAAAATGAAAGAAAGAAAACTGAGCTGGGAGGGGTTTGTGGCTGGAGATTACATAGTCCCTACATAGTGGCTATTCATAAGTAAAGAATGATTGTTCACACGGCTCCTGTAGAGGGGGAGTCAGGCAATAATGCTGGTTGATGGTGAGAAAATCTGGACTCATAGGCAGTTGGGAAATGACTTACACTCCAGGAACTTGAAAGCTTCTCTAAGACTGTATCATCCAGTGTGTTTAGGAACCAGACGGGCTGAGTTCAAACCTCATTTTTGTCTCTCATTAACTCTGCAATCTTGGGCAGATTATAGAACCTCTCTGAGCCTCTGCTCTTCATGTGTAGAACAGGGATGGGTATAAGTGGAAAGACAGTAGTGAGTCACATTATTTCATCTCTATGAGTAGAAAGGAAGAAATATGAACAAAATAGTTTATACATGAGACCTTTTTTTTTCTTCCTCCTTAAATGTGGCCTTCACAGTGCTTCACCTATCTGGATGAAGACATCTTCAACACATCACCTTACACATCACACCTATTGTGGTTACTCATTTAAACAAATATCTGACTCTGCCTAGTAATTTATTATACCCTCCAGGGTAGTGACTGCATTTTATTTATTTCTAAAACACAGGTAGCCCTGAGTAGCGGTCAATTTTTTTTTTAAATATAACAGTGCATCTTTGAATGACCTAACGTCTGATTCATTTTATTCTGACAAGAAGGAACAAAACTACATTAAGCAGAGACCATGTAATGTCACTTTGTTCCATGGAAAGCAGTTAAATTATTGGGTATCATTTTGTTCAAAGAGATGGGTAAAGCGTCTACACTCCTTGATCCACACTCTTTTGGTAAGCGCATGAAGCATGTACAGCAGCAAAGTGAAGACCACTCACCCTCGATGCTAACCAAAAAGAAATTAGCTATAAAATATATACTAAAGGAAATGTGAAATCGAATCTTTCACTACAAAAAATCAGCTAAACACAAAATGAGACAGCAATTCAGGAAATAAGGCATAAGAAAAGTTATACAGCATATAGGAAATAAATAGCAAAATGACAGAAGGTAGTCCCTTCTTATCAATAATTACTCTTAATGTAAATGGATTAAACTTTCCAATCAAAATAGAGATTTATGGAATGGATTAATAAAAATGGTCCAACTATATGCAGTCTACAAGAGACTCACTTTAGATCCAAAGACACAAATAGATTGAACGTGAAAGAACAGAAAAAGATATTTCATGACAATTCTACCCGAAAGAGAACATAGGTGGTTATTCTAATGTCAAACGAAATAGACTTTAAATAAAAAAAAATTAACAAGAGAAAAAGAAGAGAATTATATGTAGTATTAACAAAAGATTTAATACAACAAGAAGTTACAAAAGTTATAAATATTTACAAAATTAATGACGGACCATCAAAATATATGAAGCAAAAACTGTCAGAGCTGAGGGGATAAATAGGCAGTTCTGTAATAATAGTTGCATGCTTTAATATTCCACTCTCAATAATGAATAGTACATTCAGACAGGAAGTAAGTCATGAAATAGAGGACTTAATACAATAGGCCAATTAGATCTAATGAACATATACAGAACACTCAGCAAGAGTATGCATATTCTTCTCAACGGCACATTGGACATTCTTCAGGATAGAGCATATGTTAAGTGACAAATTATTAAACAATTCTTGACAGATTTAAAATATAAATATCATACAAAATATCTTCTTTTTCCATAATGGGATGAAGTTAGAAATCAATGACCAAAGTAAAATTGGAAGATTCACAAAATAGTGGAAATTGAACAACACACTATTAAACAACCAATGGATCAAAGAAGAAATCATAAGGTAAATTAGAAAAATACTTGGAGATGAATGAAGATGAAAACACAATAAACCACAACTTATGTGATGCAGAAAAAACAGTGGTAAGAGGGATATTTATAGCTATAAGAACAAAAGAGACTTTAACAACCTAAATTTACAATTTAAAGGACTAGAAAAAGAATAACAAATGAAACCCAAAACTAGCACAAACAAGGAAATAGTAAGAATAGAGTAGACATAAGCAAAACAAAGAATAGAAAAACAATAGATAAAATAAATGAAACCAAAAGTTGATTCTTTAGAAAGATCAGCAAAATGAACAAACTGTTAGCTAGATAAGCTAAGCTGAGAGAAGACTCAAATTACCAAAATCCAATAAAATTTGAAATATTACTACCGATTCTACACAACTAATAAAGATTATAAGAAATTAATATGAACTGTATGCTGACAAATTGGATAACTTAGATGATATGGACAATTTACAGAAACACAAAACTTACCAAGATTAAATCACAAAGATACAGAGAATCTGAATAGTAAGGAGATTAAATCAATAATCAAAAATCATCTGCAAAAGAAAAGCCCTGGACTTGATGGTTTCATGGATAAGTTCTACCAAATATTTAAAAAGAAGTAATACACATCCTTCTCAAATTTCCCCCTCCTCCCACAAAAAAAACAAAAAACAAACAAACAAACAAAAAATGAATTGAAGAGAAAGAGACACTTTTTAACTTGTTCTCTGAGGCCAGAATTCCCTGATATCAAAGCAAGACAAAAATACTACAAGAAAATTAAACTGTAGAACAGTATCCTTTATGAACATTGTTGCAAAAATCCTCAACAAAATACTAACAAACAGAATTCAGCAGCATATTAAAAAGATTATATACCACTGCTTAGAATTCAAGGATGGTTCAACATATGAAAATGGATCAATGTAATATATCACATAAATAGAATGAAGAAAAAATATAATCATCTGAATTTATGCTGAAAAAGCAGTTGACAAAATTGAACATCTTCTCATAATAAAAACATTCAACAAGCTGGAAATAGAGGGACATTTTCTAATAGTCCCCAATCATGCAGATAGCCTCAGCTTAGGATTTCTGTCCTGGCATTCTTCTCACCACACCAAACCGTGCTGTGCTCCAAGAAAGGCAACACAAACTCACATCGTGATTGAGTTCCTTATGAACCCAGGAAGAGAAGCAATGGCCAAGATTCCCAATGGAAATATGTTTGTGACTTGTAAGGAGTTTTGTAGAAATTATGGACCTAAATGGTTCATGTTGAAAAGTGGCCACCTATTGTGTTTAAAAATTATCTTTATAGTTAAGATTAGTAGACGCGCTCTGCATGTCACCCAAAGTGATTTCATAACTTTTTTGGCATTGAAACAGTGCAAATGCACTTGCGTGATTACTCCGTTGGCACATTTCAACTCCTGCAACAGCCCTGGCCAGGCTATTTTATGCCCATTTGTGCTTCTGGAAACTAATGCATGTGATGTCTAATTTCAGAGTTCTTCTGCCTTTAGCAGGTTGAGAAAAAAAACTATTTACAACTACAAAAATGATTAATTGTATTTATCATCATCAGTTTCTTATGATTATTCCTGGAAGAAGGAGATGAGGAATAAATGCTGCCCTGAACACAAGGTTCCTCCTGCCAATGAACATCTTGATGTGACAATTACAATTTAAAAGCCAATTAATTGCAACAATTGTGGCTCTTGGTGTCTCTGAGCACTATCACCAACAAGGAAGGCTGAGGTGAGATTTCTGCTCATAAAGCAGAATTCATATCCATTTTTCCTTCTAACTCCAAAAAAAGAATACCTTCTCTGAACATTACTTAGATATAAATATCTTAGCACTGTAAGTCATCCTAAAAGTGGGAAGCTCTTTGAACTTGGCTGCCATGTTAGTTCATCCAGGGAGGGCTATGAAAATACAGTCATTCCTGAGGAAGCAGAGAATAGATTGGAGACAAAACTGGGTTTTGAGGTATGCTTTCTGTGCTCTGAATCAAGCTTTATTACTCTTGGAAAAGGGGGCCACCTAAGTCATGTCAGTGTTGGCTTTTCTAATATTTATAAGAAAATAATTCTAACAAACAGAAACTCTCATTAGGAAATATTCCAGCAGCATAATACAAATAGTTACCTATGAATGCATTTTTCTGTTGTTCCTTAGCAACTGCATTTCTTGCTATAAGCAGAAATATTTTCTTCTTATTATAATGCATTTAAATTTTAATTTATTAAGTAGTGCGAATCACCCAAATAATTATGGTGTAATTATTATAGTTTCGTTTATCAGAGACATTGACTTTTTCCTTTTTGTGTGTGTTACATCCTCAAGAGTTTTGTTTCTGAAGCTCCATGTCCAGGGCACCAGGGTCACCTAAAGGGCCATTCTCTAGTGTTTGGATCTGATCTGCACAAGCAGAGGTTACAAAGGTAATGCCACTGGGGAGAGGAGAAACCTTGAATTCAAGCTAAAGTTAGTTTTAATCAAGCTTCTTTTTTCTCCAAAAGTAGCATTTCCTCTTCTCCTTTAACTACTCCCTTTCTTCGTTGCTTCAATAAAATATGTAAAATATTGCACACCACTGTTAAATAGGTACCCATATTTAATCATTTAGAAAATGAATTAATTGATGCTAAATAAATAATGCGCTGAATACAACATGGCAGAGTCACAATATTTCCATTGCTAGGATGCATATCCAAGGAATTTGAATATCTTCTCTTCTCCTTTCCTTCTTTTCCCCAAGTAACAAATAAATAAATGAACAAATAAATAACCTGTAGAAAATACATCATATTTTGACTCTTGCCTTAAACAAATTAAACCTTCAAACTGTTTGACATTTGTCTAGCTCCCATCCTGATAAGAATAAGCTGCAAGAAGCAAACTTTTTACCTCGGGTGGATTTGAGGAGTGATTCGAGCCATTTCTAGCCGTATTTTTATCAGCTTTGGTGAAAATAAGCTATTAGTGCTTGCTGCGAAGTCAAGGCAATCAGCCTCTGAGGATGACACAATGTTACACAGTATGTCATAAAATTCCACATAGGACTAGTGTGTCAGTGATGTCAAATGACAGCGAAACTGCAACGTTCAATAATTGCTTGGATTAGTAAAACTGTTATCTAGCTTTCTTTCTTGATTTCTAGTTGATTGATGCAGAGCGCAAGTTTAAGCCTGGAAACACTCAGAAACCACAAGACACACAGGATACCTCCCCGTAAGAATTAAGGCTTTTTTTTTTTTTGCAAACTATTTCCAAATGGTGCACCTCAGTTAACCCTGCTCAAAATGCAGCCCGTGTTAGCAGGTGGAAGCAGTTTAGTAGGGCATACCTTCTCTGTCAAGTGTCTGAAAAATGGTTTTGAATCACAAGCGCCACAAAGAACAGTAAATATCACCAATTAGGGATTAAAATATCATATTCAGTAGATGCTTGAGCATTTTCCTGACAAGTGCCTAGAACTTTACCTGAGATGAAACTTTTATTTAATCTCATCACTCTGGCCAAATGAGACAAGCGTCCACCCCAGAGTGAGAGTTCAGGTTCTGTGGATTTCTGGCATTGTCTACAGGTATTGCTTACCCTACACTTGCCAGCTGATAAGATTTACCTGGAACACTTGTTAATAACCATAATGTCTCTGCACTACTTACATGTGAATCTCCAGGAGATGGGTCTGGGAATGAGTATTTTTACCAAGGGCCCCAAGTAGACTTGTTTGGGAAAATTGGCCCCTGAAAATCTCAGCATGTCACAGTCAGAGGATTCCTAATTAGAAAACAGGAAATGGCTATAATTCTTATCTAATCCTAGTAAGAAGAAAGCACTTTAAATTGTAGTAAAAGAAAAAATGAAGGTTAAAGGTGAGAAAGAACATCTTTAACATTGTTTTTGAAAACTGCGAGCATGAAATCTTTTTAAGTGGATAGAATCATCATTCAAATGTGCACATTTTACATCTTAGGTCTCAGCTCCTGAAAGTATAGGCTCATCAAACATAGTTATCATGAAATAAAAAACATTAATTTGAAATAAAATAGTGCAGCAAGTCCTATCCTTACCCCTTAAAAAACAGGCAAAAACCAAAATTAAAACATCAAACATTGGTAAATTTTTTAAGATCATAAATGCAGAAAAAAATGATTATAACAACTGGTAGAACTTGCATTTGAAAGAACAGAGTTTCAGAAAGTGGGGTAAATACAGTATGAATGCATCAAGAGATATGAGATGATACATACCTATAAAAGCATAACAACAGATTTCAGAAATGAAAATGTGAACATTAATATAAACAGGAAAATTATTCTCAGAATTAATTTGTAGTTACAAGATAGAGCTGAACTGAACTAATTCTTCCACAAAGGAGTAAACGAAAGTTTAAAATAGACAATATAAAAGACAACTTATGAGTTACGGAGAATCGTTCTAGTATTTCTGACATCCGTCTCATAGGAATTGCAGAAAGAGAACCCAGAAAAAACTAAAATAAGGGAATGGTAAAACACTGATATAACAGAAAGATTGATCCAGAACAGTAGTGACACATGAACCCTCAGTTTGAGAATGGATGTTGAGAGCCAAGCAGAATGAATAAACAATTCCCCCAAAACAAACAAAAACGTTCATGTACCTAAACCTATTTAAGTGAAATTTGAGAACATAAATCCAAAAGAAGAAGAGGAAGAGGAAGAAGAAGAAGAAATTAAAAGTTTCAGAAAGACACACAGCCAGACATAACAGAAAGTACCAGAGTGAAAGAGGATCCTCTTGACATCACAGTCAATCAATGTCACTAAAAGTAAAAAGAGAATAGATAAAATATCGTCATATTCCTTAAGGAACATACCTTAGAACTTATTATTCTATGACCTGCCAAAGTTTTCTTCAAATATAAGTGCAAAATAAAATAAAACAGTACTGGTCATATGGATATTCATAACCAATGTATCTACAGATCTCTGAAAAAAATTTCTGGAAGGTATAATCAATAAGAAGTTAAATGAAGCACTAAAGAAGATGTGATTTTTTTGGAAGCAGTGAATATTAAGGAAATCTAAGTGTAAACAAATGTTGATTTTTGAAAAAGAAATAATAAAAATCTAGAACTAAATGACAGGGAGCATCAATAGGGTGGGTGAGTAGAAATAAGAATTTAGCATGTAAGATTGGGCCAAGTGTCTTGATTGATTCAAGGAGAAAATTTGTCAGACTAACTACAACATTTGTGTAAAATATATTGGTTTCTCAATTTCCTGAGTAGTTACTAAAATATTTAACATAAATAAAATATTTCATAATCGGTGTTTATAAAATGAGCGAATGAGCTAAATACACCCGTGTGGAAACAAAGCTTGAGCAATGAAACACAATCTAGCTATACCCCGAACAACTATTCTCTCTGTACATGTAAACAGTATAAGAGGAGAGAAAATATATAACAAGAAAATAAAATGGTATAACAATACTAGTGATACTTGCCTCAGAAAAAAATTAGACTTCAAGATTTTGAAAGGGTGAAGGAGTAATATTTTGATTAGAGATCTATTGACAAAAAGGAGAAAAAAGAAAATCTAACATGTATACATTAAAAAACATTCTAAATAATTAATGAATTAGCGACTATTTAAAACGCAATTTAGAATTGATTTAGAAACAAGTGAAAATACTAATTCACATATATCTGTGAAATGAGGCAAAGTGATACTCAGAGGAAAAGTTTTAGAATTTTGTTTGCTTTTTACAAAAATAGAAAGATCGAAGTTAGAAGAATACCATACAGCAATGAAAAAAGGAATAGTTGAAAACTATTCACATCAATGAATCTCACAAACCAAATGTTGATCAGAAAAAGCCAGACACATAAGATTATGTATTCTATGATTCCATTTATGTAAATGACAAAACCATCAAAAGTAATCCAAGCTGTGAGAAGTCAGAGTATGGGCTATCCTATCCTTTGGGATGTGTGTGATGGGAAAGGGAGTGGGGAGGTGGCTAGTGATTGGAAGACAGAACTGGGGGGCCAGGCTTTTGGTAAAATTCCATTTGTTCATTTGCTGGTTGGTTACATAGGTGTGTTAAGTTTGTGAAATATAATCAAGCTGTGCCCTTAAGATATGCATGTCCTTATGCATCCATAAATTAGTAATACACACACACACACACACACACACACACACACATAAGTAAAAACAATTAAAAATAAATTTCATTAGTTTTTAATTCATGAAGCTAGGGAAAATACAACGAAGTATAAATTGGTGTTATATTTTGTGAGGACAGACAGCAAAAACTTTTGAAATTAAAAAAAAAAAGTGTCCATTGCCTTATTTCTAGACTTTCCATTTTTTGATATATACTCCAGAATACACTTGCTAATCTGCATATGGAGGTAGGCTCTCCCAACAAAGAACAGGGTGCACACTAAATGTAATTTTCAGAGAAATAATAATTTTTAATATAAGCATGTACTATGCAATATTTTTGCTTGCTAAATGTGACAACCTTAAGGATGGTATCCATAGGTGTTCCTTGCAGCATTATTGGTAATAGTGGAGAGAATTGATACTACTGTAAATGTTTATCAGTAGCAGGATAATTATATGGCCTAGATGGTCTCCACATACCACGAAATATTATGAGCAATGAGGTTGCACTGTAGTCATTATCATAAACAAAATCTCCAAGACATTTTTAAATAGAGAAATTAAAGATAAAACTCAGCCACAAAACAATAATACACATTTCCTTTAACAAGGCTTAAAGGCTTAAAGGGTCTCTTTGACGACACCACTCCATTGGTGACAGTAGTTGCTTCTCTTGATGGAAGGGTGGTAATTGGCAAGTGGGTGGAGGTGGTTATATAAAGGATACTTCAGCATTATTCATAGAAAAATGAGCTATATATTGTTATTAACAGAAATACAAATAAATCATAGCAATAAACTAACAAAAATTCATTTTTTAAAAGGAAGCTGGGTGATATTATGTGAGCTCATAATAACAAAATGGTGCTTCAAATGGTACATGGTTTTAAATAGAGCAATATTGATTCCTAAAGAATAAAACTATAATAATATTTCTTCCCAGTATGTCACTCTTTGACTTCACATTTTGGGGTGAGAAAACTGAGATATGGCTCATAAAAGTAATGTGCTACTTTGAATGTAACCTTGGAAGCTCAGGTGACCTCGCAATCTCATCAGGAGTATTTCGGTCTACAGAAGTACCTTTGTGTCTTTTCCACGTATTTGAATAGCTATAAAACATTAGAAAAATCAGAAGAGAATGAATTATCACCACTGAAAAGTAAAACATTGAATGGGTAGAAGATTTACACAGTAGGTCAACTGTAGAAAAACACGATAAATGCAAATTATTTTTTGATAAATCATCTTGATTCAGTGCCAATGTTGTAAATAAGCAGGGAAGGAAAGCCTTGAGATTTGAAGGAGCAAACTCGATAGCTCAGAGGACCATCCTTCCCACGTTGAGTCATGAGCAGGTACAGGATTCAGTCTCTTATCCTTTCTTTCGGAACAATTTATTGACTGCCCACCACTAAGTGCTGAGACCTGTCTGTGTGTTGTGGATTCAGCAGTGAACAAGTCAGAGAGAAGCACATTCTCGACTTCCGGAAACTACTAGTGATGCTGTCTTTCAAGTAAATATTAAAAATATTAATAACAATTTTAAAAAGCACCACAACCAGTCAAGCTGATCTGCTCCCACAAAGGGAAAAACTACACCCCAAATTAAAAATACTAGTCATAATTGAGTTGGCAGAATTAGAGGGGAGTGCCAGAGTATCAGAGAAGTTAAAAACAAAGATCATTTTAATCCAAATCGCTGCTGACATGGGCATGGTTTAGCACTGTGGTATCGTGGAAAGCAGTAATCTTGATGCCAGAAGACTTAAGATTATCCAATCCGAAACAATGTCTGTCAACTTACTTCTCTGGGCTTATTATCTTAGAATGGGAATACCTGATTTGAAGGGTTATGATGAAAACTGACTTGTGATAATGCATGTCATATTACCTAAAAACATATAAAGTTTACAAAACCATTCATTGTTTTGAATCTGTGAGCTTTCTTCCTAAGTCCTTTTTCTATCGAAATCTGATACTTTAACTAGTCTATGGATTATGCACATAAATGTACCTATTAGAGGAAAGATTTATAAAAGGAAGCAGTTAATTTTTTAAACTTACTAGTTATGGCAAAAACCCTCTTAAGATGTGGTATCATTTCAACTCCAGCTGTGCACTTATATTTAAAAGGGATCTGCCCTGAGGATTGTGGTTACATAGACATCTCATGTTTAATGTTTATTTATGGTGTCTTGGCAAATTCTCATGGAACCATTTTAATGCCAACTCAAAATTTTTGAACCAAATATTCATAAGACGCTTTTACTTAGACAAATTGCATAATTCACTGTCGCAAACAAGAAAATATCCTTTCCAAAATAAGATTTCTTCGCATGAAGTATATATTTCCAAACCTCTAAAGCACTCAATTCATCTTGTAAAGAACATCAATACTTCCTTTCGTAAGAACATTATCACACATATATCATCTACCAATTTAGGGTCCCCAAATCCTATTTAAGAATAAGTACCTAGACAAGAACAGTTACAAGATGGTGGAGGTATTCAATGGGCTACCTTTTATCACTTTAATTATGACACGGAATGACCTCAAAGATATTTCTTTTTTGCTTTTAATCAGTTCCTACCAAAGCAAAGTGCCTTAGGGTAGGAGGAGATTTTCAAGCGTGTGTGCACGATCTTTGTGCTTCAGAAAGGCACAGCAGACCTACTTTAAATTAAATTCGGAAGACAAACTTGTTGTCTTTCTAGCATTGCACAGGCAAAACCGAATTTGTTTGAAACTTCAATTAGTATTTGTCTTGATGGGTATTTAACATACTATTACTTAAACTAACTCCCCTGCCAGGTCTTTGGGAGAATTCTACTCAGTGCCAAACAGTCTGTTAAAATCTTGCTGCCCAAGTCTGCATATTCCAAACTGGAGAATGTGAGCAGCTGCTTCCCATGGCTGAGGACAAGGAACTGCCTTCTGTGTCCTGGCTGGAATTTCATGTTGTTTGCATAGACCCCAAAGCCCTCCAATCAGACCAATCTACTAGTAATTTTCACGAATCTTAACATGTCTATAGAATGCTAACAATTTCCTAATCACTTCCATGTAAATTATCTCATTGGAGAGCCCTAATGGCCCAGTGAAGTCAAGTAAAACAGATATTTTCTCTCCATTTTACAGCTGAGAAAACTGAGACCCATGGACATTTACAGTCTTGCCTATTAAAGCTGAGCTAAAACTCAAACCCCAATTTTGGGATGTGAATCCAAGGCCATTTCATTATACTACACTCCTGTGGCTTTAAATTTGAGTTAGTTTGTAGAACAATACCTTGAGACCTGGGATGGAAGACAAAGTCAGTAGAAAGACCTCAGAGTGTTATTTGAATCATTGTGATATCACAAAACATTTCGGATATGATTTTATGTTATGAGGAGCTATATATGTATAGCATGTGTGTATATATATGCACATAATTGCATTGTCAATAATTCTAATATTAGTGATAATGATGTTGCTATGTTTCTATTTGGTCTACTTCCAGTTTGCATCTCGGATCTGTTGATGATTTTGGCAAAACAAAACAAAAACCCTTCTAGTAGCCCTGAAATAGAGAGAAATTACCTTAAAATTATCACTTCTCTTCAAAGACTCACCTTTTTTTGAGTTGGGAAAATCAAATTCAATTGAAAAATTAAAATCAATTTTGATTTGGTTGCAAATTTGTTGCTTCATGAATCACATCTTATCAGACTTTTACTATCCCATGCTGAAAATCACGTGTATGGAAATTTCAATAATTTTAATTAAATATTTAGATCCTCTTTGTCCCAGTCTGTTCTCATGGCTCCACTCTGAGCCTTGAGTTTCTTATCTGTAAAAGGAAAAGTTTGAATGATGTTCTCTGAGGTCTCCCTAATCTCTATATGTGTGTGACTTTTCCTTGGCACTGTTCTGCCATAAAGTAGCCATGGCTAATTAGCCTATAGACTAACAAATTTTATATACATAATGCCAAGTGCTACTCATTCAGAGAATCTTGTTTAAGAGACAGTATCTCACACCTATGTGATTGAAAGAACATAGTCAGCTCTATTTATGTTATCACAAATAATTTTTCAATAAATTAGTGCATGTATGCCATACAGACATATAGACATTTTATACAGCTGTTATCATCTTATGCAATTTAGCTTTTGACAAGTTAAACAGCTGCTTGTTAACTAAGTAACCTCTGCTTATGAAAAAAAATTGACTCAGGGTTAGAAATTGCCTTTCTGTTAAAACATTTATGATATATAGATTTAATGTATATGAATCTATTCTATTATTCATATACTTTGTCAGGCTCATAGATTTTTAATTTTTTTTTTAAATTTTGCTCTCTTGAGACCTTTTGAGTTGACTTCCAGGCTTTCAAACCTTTCAAAGATTGAGCTATATTTACTATGGTTATTTTTCTACATTATGCTATGATTGAATCCCACCCAATAGGGCAAACATGCTCTTAATGCCATTATACAAGGAATAAATTTTAACATTAAAAAAATGGTAAACGATATCTCAAGAAAACAGTATGATAATCTCAGCTCACCACAAAAATATCTTAGCATAATATAATAATTTAGGGCACAACAAAAATGACAGAAAGAAAGATAGATATCTGTGTATATAGTCATTTGGATTTTCTCTTTCCTTTTGTTTCTTTTTAAAAGGATGTCACTTGGAATATAAGTTAAGACCATACTACCTATAAAAATGAGTTCCCATGTAGTATCCAGAAAAAGTTGTGATTAATATAGGAAGATGCTACATAGAGATCAATTTTGTGGTATTATTAAATAATTATAAGTCTTAAATAATAAAGTTATATGTGAAAGGAACTATTATACATTGACCACAGGTAAAAACACACATCAAGAAAATGCAGTGCTTTATTACGAAAAGTAGTTATGCAAATACACCAAAATATGTACCAACATTAGGTTTTAATTTCAAGGCTTATTATACACATTTCCAGGTAAGTATGGTTTGCAATAACTGGCCAAGGCTACTCACCAGGACTTGAAATGTGAAAGGTAGCTTCAACACGAACTAGCGAGGAATGATCTGTATACTTCACATGTCTCTTTTGGGAGGTAGAATTGGAAATGCATGATGTGTTGTATTTACACCACCAGGCTTCTCTCTAATATTGTTAGCAATTCAAGATATCATTTTTTTCCACTTCACCACATTTATAAACCATCATGCATTTTGGTGCCAGGTGCAAGGGAATTCCAACTCTAAGATCCAAGTTGGAGGGTTATTATTATTATTTTTTTTTCTTTCTGGCCAGGCCGAGAAACGAAATAAGACTAATCATTTAGGAAGGGGATCTTTTGGATCCGTTTCCTTTAAGAGTGCAGTATATATGATAATGACTTCATTGTCATCAAATAGAATACAATTAATTTTATTTTTTAGTATGTTATCAGCAAGCAAACCACCAGTATTAGCTCGATACCATCTGGGAGTGACAGTTTCCTTATTACAAAATATGTAAAAATATGGATTCCCTTAAGGAATCTGTTGCATTGCATCTGCTCAGATTTTTGTTATATGCTAATGGTTTTAACCCAGCATATGAAGCATGCAAAAAAAAAATAACTGAAATTTTTCAGCTAAATTACTTGTTTCACATTTAAAGTGTCTCAAAGATGGGGAAAGCTGCACATGCGGCTTTAGCTACAGGGGATTGAGCAGAAACAAAGAAGGAAGGAGCGAGCATGTCTCTTCTTACCTGATGTTTAGTCATCCCCAGCTTTGTCTCTAGAGAGCGTCTGACTGCCCACATAATTAAGGCCACTTGATATGTGAGGGAGGTGTGGGGAATGGAGCTATATGATGCTAGATCCCAAATGAGCACTGGTTACAACAAAGAGATTGTGACTGATAAGACAATTATTATCCATATAGCTCTGTGTTCATAATGTATTAAACAATCACAGTGATTAAAATGAGCTATTATAATTATGAAACCATTCTCTGGGATAGTGTTTCCTTTCTTTCAATCCTTGGCCCTTCTGTATTTTCTCACCTTTATTTTACTTGGATGTGGAAAATTCAGTGGAATGAATTGTGCCTATTGACTAAAGAGTGTGTTTGGGTGGGAGCCAAAAACATGTAGCAGATTTCAAATGCTGGCCTCTGAGTATCAACCATTTAGGGGAAAGACCTGTTTGTGAAAGAGACCATGGTGACAAGCTGAATTAGGTTTACAGTGTAATTCCAGGGCAGAAGTTTTATGCTGGGGTGTTGCTTCTCCTGTTTGATTGTGAAGAGCTATTGCTTTAGGCTAGCAGAATTTTCACATGTGTGAAACAATTCGGTATGAATTGCTTTCCCATGTACATAAGTCCTCAGGCTCCAGAATGTGAGATATATTAGGCATTACTTTTTCATTAGCATCATCCCAAGATATATTTATGTATTAAGTTCTAAAATTATCAATACTTTATAATTTACATACATTTACCACAATTATATTTTCTTTTTCTGATAATAAGGATGGCCCAATGCTTCCTTATAAGACATAAAGGACACGAATCACTTACAGTCCACTATAACTGACCAATTTCTTGAGAATATGAGTAGTGTTGGTTTCCCATACATAAAATATTCTCTAAAATGGTGAAGAATTTGAAAAACAGGTTGATACCAATAAAAAAGGTTATGATTCAGTAAGAAAGTATCATATATTGTTAAATGCATGTTTTGCAATCCTTCCAGGCTCCATGAATGAATGTCTTTGGGGATTGCACAGATGAAAAAGTCTGAAGCACATTGAGCAAGTAAATATCTCCAGCCTGAAAACACTCCCATAAGGTCTATTGATTATTCATTAAAAAAAAACCCAAAACACTAGCATAAAATACAGTATAAAAGCATTTCTTTTTTAGCTGCCCATAAAGGTACTATTTTTTTCTTTATCCCTCATTCTCTATAGTTCCTTATCCTGTTGCCTGCCGTTTTCAGTCTTGTTTATGTGGGTTACATAGATTGACCTAGATTAATCAATGCTTTTACACACACAAGTGTCATAACAGGAAATTATACTTTATGATATAATTTGTAGACTAGTCACTGCCAATATGCCCCTCCCAATAGGAGGGTTGCTCTGGTTTTCCTGCAGAGCAAAAATAGCTGCTAAAATAATAAGGTATGGTATTTAGTTGTGATTGAAATGAAAAACTGGCAGGCCTTAAAATAAAATAGTACTTGACCATCCAGAAGTAGCTCAGGAAAAAAAAAAAAAAAAAAAGGAACAAAGACATAAAAAAAAAAAATTACGTTGGCTGCATTTAACTCAGTGTATCAAGAGGTAAGAATCCCTTTCTCCCACATAGACATGAAGTAAGCTACACATCTCCTAAGGAAGAATGGTCACCTGCAAATATTTCATATATAAGAATTTTAAAACCTATTTCCAGTCTCAAATCCATTTTTTTTTCTTTAATGTCACTTTGATTTATTGAGAACTTGAGCAGTGTCAGGCTCTGGGCTGAATGCCTTAATTACATTTTTCTCACTTAATGCTTGTACTAACCCTTCATTATGGGTATTATTTTAATCCCATTTTGCTGACCAGAAAACTGAGAGTTAGAGAGCTGAAAAAAAGTTCCCTGGTTCAGCTAGAATTTAAAACCAGGCAACTACATGGACATAGCTCAGGCTCCTAACCACAGCAGGGCAGGGGACTGATGTCTTTTCTCACCACTTCGGCTGAGAATTGAGTGTATTATAATGTTTGTTACAAAGGGAGAGCCTACTCAAGATTTGTTAGTGAGCACTAAAAATTCCATCTGGAGGAGTTTTCCTTGTCGTCTTTATTCTGTACCATACCTACAGGAATCACCACTCAGGTACTTAAATCTTTGCTTAAACTCACCTCATATCAAATGTCAATCCCCCAATGTTAATACCATCTCATAGGAGCATTCTGTTCTAGAAGACCTCTTGAATTTCCTTAAACCTTTATCTTCTACTTTTATAGTAAGGAGCTGTTCTGTTGATTTTAGATTTGAACGCTAATTGATAGGGAGCAGGAGAAAGAGTTATTGCTCATCATCTTAAAAGCTAAGGATTTTTTTCTGTTACAGATAGGCACCTGTGTGCAAATATGACCAAAGGGGAGTTTGTAATGGATCACAATGAAGTCAGAGTGAGAGGATTCTTCCAGTACATTCCTGATGAGGTATTCAATAACAGATTTAAGTGGTACTTAATGTTTCCCCACTACATGCTGTCACTAGACTTTAAATAAAATCGACCTGGAATGTAGCTTTGAACTTAGTGAGCCGGAGGAACTTAGTGGAACTTTACTGATGAGCTTGCAAAAGGTAGTTCAAGTTCGTAAAGATAAAATGAAAAACATGGCAGTGTGACAGTTGATAAAGTCCACCTTTTAAATAATTTGAGAGGAGAAACATTACTTTTTTTTCTACCCCTTGGTGGTATGTTTCCATAGAAACCAAGGCCATTCGTATTTAAAATTTATTACAGTACTTGGAAAGAAAATTTATTCATATGATATTATAATTTTATTTTTTTAAAAAAACTGCACCAAAAAGAATGCACAGAATGAGTTACCAAGAAGGTTAAAATATCCAAAAAGTAATTTGCTTTGGAATAGTGTGTAATGGACATTTGAAAGTTCAGAAGTTACTTGTTTGATGCCCAGTGTTGGGTAAGAGCACCTTGCATTTTGTTTGATGAACTAACTCCTTGTTAGTCCAATTTTGGGGGAGGGGGTGGATGTGTATGCTGGTCTTGCTGGCCTTTTCCTATTCTGACCTGGATTTTAGGGTTTGACTCTGGCCTGGGCTAATGGTGATTAGTGGTGGAGGCACTGTTTATTGTTGGTCCGATGAAAGTTAATCCTTAGACTTCTCAGTAAACAATTGGGGTAAAGGGCAAGGGAAAGAGTCCCTTTTCATGGGCTTACTGATTTGATAAAGGGTCATCAGCTTGATGCTGTTGGTTTTACCCAATAGGAGGATACCTTGACCAAGAATGGAGCTAGCATGAAAGAAGGTACAATCTAGTGATAGAGTTGGAATCCTAACTTTCTTGTTCAGTTGACAACAGCCATGTTCCTTAGGAGATTTTAGTTACATGACTCAAAAAAAAAAAAAAATCTATTTGTTGCTTATGCCAGGTTGCTTTCTGTTTTTTTGAACCAAATTATTCATGATTACCAAACTGAGCCATTCACTTTCTAACCTTCTAGCAATTATTTCAGAATAAAATTCTATGCACTTGCCCTGTTTGTATGGCTCAACCTCTTCTCTATTCAACCTAGCCCATTCTCGTTCATTGATCATAGTCATCTCCCTATCTGATATTCTGTCCATGGCAAGTTCATCCTTCAAGAATCCATGCAAAATTCTAGCTCCTCTCCTTCTCTGTGACTCCAGCCAAAGTTTATTTCTTCTTTCATTTCTCTAAGTATTTTACATTGATCATAGCACATATTTGCCACCTGATAATCTACTGTCATTCTCTAAGTCAAGGTTCATTATTATCATTATCATTGTTATTATTAATTTTATTAATAATATTCCTATTTCACTGAAGAGGCAAATAAGAGCTTTTTTTATTCCTGGGTTTCCACTCATGACATTCACCAGCTGGCTCTGCTTATATTAACTTTATATATGAAAGTTGTACATAAATGCCACTCAGATGAAAAAAAGGAGAGGTTTACTGGTAAAATAAAAGTAAGAAATCCACAGTTCTAATGTATAATCGGTCCTCTACAATTATGTTCTGGTCATTTAGTCACTCATTAGTTAATTCAGCAGATGGTTGGTTGAGTGTCTGCTATAAAATAAACGCTGTGCTAAGACTTGGGGAACACAAGGTCCTTATCCTTTATGAGTTTATAGACTGGGGAAAGGAGAGATAGAAAAACAGATAATTACAAAATATGTTATAAGAACAGGGAAAATAAATGGAGCAAAAAGAAAAGGACCTTGCCAAGACTTGGGAGAATTCTTAAGGAGGGGATGCATCCGTTATGTCTTCTGGGGAGAGAAACGATTTAAGAATTAAGGGTAAAGAGAATAAGAAAAGTGTAACAAGCAGGAGGACTGACTCTAAGTTTGACCAATTGAACTCTTTGCAAAGGCAAAGAGGAGGAACAGCATAGTTTTGTGTGTGTGTGTGAGATGGTGAGTAATGGTAAGTGGAAGAATGAGAGAAGGGAAAATGAGAAATGAGTCAGGAAAGCAAGCATTAGAGAGAGATTAGTAACTGTGAGAGAGGGAGAGAGAAAGCGAGAGAGAGAGTCTTCCCTGTTTACTTTCCCGACTCATCTCATTTATATATTTTTTTATATATAAATACACATATTTTATTTTTGTTATATGTATTTATTTTTATAACATATTACATATTTAAGCCCTATGTACATTATGAACACAGACTCATAATATATATATATATAATGTATAATATATATAAATGCATCATATACATAAGCTAGGACTGATTTGGGTTGCAAGTAGTAGAATAGTTGTGGAAGCAACAGTAACACTGAATGATATCACATGATGAGGGTGATCACATGTCCCACTTTGCCAAGTGTGCATTTGTGTTATTCCTCATAGCGTCCCCTTCTACTCTCAAAATGATCCTCTTTTGTGTGATAACCCAGCCGATGTCTAGCATAGCCAGAAGTGTGGTGGTGGAGACTGATGAGAAGCTCAGCCCTATTGCCTGGATCCAGGCTCCTCCTGGCCTTCCACTCTGCCATCTGCCATGGGTTATCCTCAGGCTTGTCTCTTTAAGGTCAGAAGATGACTGATGCAGTTTAAGTATCCCATTCTCCCACGCTCAAGGCAGCTTGAAGACAATGGTTCCCACAGCATGTCCTGTTATGGGAAAGCAAAATCCTTCCCCAAAACAACATCTTCCCAGCTCTTGAAATCCTATTGGCTGGAAGAATTATGTCACATGTCCATTTCTAAACCAATCACCGGAAAAGAGAAATGGTATTACCATGCTTAGACCAACACCACTTTAAGGTCTGA